>KZ825549.1:0-148223 GCA_003184685.1 Aspergillus indologenus CBS 114.80
CACGCCAAGCAGTTGGGCTTGTTTTTCTTTTTTCTACTGACTATGCTGAGTTTGTGCCATCTCTCCGGATACTGTAGTCTGTAGCAAAGCGTTAGTTCTTCCTGCGATTCGAAACTAACACGTTGGGGAATCGGAGTCGGGGAATTGAAGCCCAGGGAAAGAAAGGCTCGAATCTCGGGGCCGAGTTCCACATGGATCTGACTGGCGCTTGCTTGATCTGCTACTAACCAGCCTTACTGGATAGGTGTAGGGATGCAGCGTCGTTTGCGTTGCGCTCATGCATCGTTGAATAATAGGCAGTCCTGTCAGTTTAGGCGTCTGCGGAGGCTAGCCGGCTCCAACGAGGGAGATCACCATACTGAATGGCCTGCTCGTCTGTCAACCATCGCATTCTTAGTCAGGACTCACTAATGTACTGTAAGTTGGTCGCCTAGTTTGGACTAAGGGCAATCTATTCAGTCCTACCAGATGAGGTAAATGCAGGCTAGTTTTCACGCACGTCTGCCGGCGTTAGTCAGTGCAAGTTTGAAACGAGGCTCCACCCCGGAGGGAGTGGCAGTGATGAGAAGATGATAGGCGTGGTAACACTGTAGCCTGGTGGTATTAGTGATGATGACGATTGACCGTGACTTGTAGCAACGTTTGGTTATACTGGAAATCAAAACTATTCCAAGTTGAAAAAGACCGGAACCACAGGGTCAGGGAACGAGTGACCGACCACAGAGCGGCACCATTCAAGTCAACCAAAAGATTAAACTGTAACAAGGCGCGGATAAGGCAGGCCGAGATCCGGTCGAGGGACGGACCCAGCACCAAGCTATCATTGGAGTGGATACCGTGCGGAGATCGCCGACGATGAGGAACAAAGAGGTGTTACGTTAATTTCTTTGTCCCCCCTCTGCCAGTGGGGTCGTCGGTCTGAAAGCCTGACGATCGCGACCGGAGTGGTAACGGACTCGAAGAGAAAGTAACTTAACGGCATTGAATGCTAATCTATTGAGACGGCTGGCTTCATCGACCCGTCCGTCCATGGTTTTCATCGTGACTCGGTGGTGGTGGTGGTGGTGGTGGTGGTGTTACCTGAAATGGGAACCACAGCGGAAGTCCTCCGTCTGTCCCCATGCTGCTGACATTTCGAACTTTGTGTGGTGTTTGCGTCCAGGTGAAAAGGGCGACCTGAGCATACTAACTTAGTCGGTAGGCTAAGTTAGACAAGCAAGTTTAAGAGGTGGCATCTGCACGACTGACTCTCAGCCCCATCTAATCCACTGGAACCCGGTTACAAGTACGGAGTAAGCCTCCGTGGGTGCGCCGTAACCCCATCCCTCCCTCCCCTCCCGTCCCACAATCGCTGTGACGGCTGTACGTACCCCCATGAGGTCCGGGCTGCCTGATCACCGAGGGAGCTTCGAACAGCCGGATAGCAAGGAAGGGGATGGGAAAATGTGATAGCCCGAATTATTTCCCCTCGAGAGTGAGAATCTCTCAGCTGCCTCTGTGTTCAAGCGCGGCCCAAGAATTGGATCCGGTGAGGGGGGGGGGGGGGGGGGCAGCGCAGCACCGGCTGAGACTAGCAGCGAAAGAAATGGCACCAACGGACCCGACAGTCTGGTAGAGGTGTGATAGTTGGGCATTAGTAGGCAAGCCTTGAGCAATTTCCGTCCAGTTGAGGGGTTTCTGCTTTTCTGGGTAGGGTGGGTTGACAAGGATCCTTGCAAGTGAGGCAATTGGCTTCCTAGCGAGTGCGGAAATGTGGCAAGTTTTTGCGGTAGAGGCCCGTCAATGGGAGGGGGGGGGGGTCAGTTATCACGAACGTACGATGAAGCTCGAGGTGATGAGCAAGAAGCACTGACTCAGCCGATTTAAAGTGGTTAGTGAGCTAGGCAGGTTCTTCAGTCTGTTTAAGGTACGGAAGTAAGCTTACCTGGATGCGTGCCTTCCCGTAGCCTCCTTCTTCCACCTTCTCCTCCCTTCCCCTCTCCCCCCCCTGAAGGGTTGTGTTATGGGGTGGAGGGGAGGAGGAGGGGGGGAACAGGGAAAGTGGACTGGGGGGTTGATGATGGATGGGGATTCGGGGAGGAAGGGGGCTGGTCGGGTAAAGGTGGGTGTTGTGGAGGCACTAGACAAGGTCCGGACTACTGCTAAAGGGAAGAAGTGGCCGCGTCTATATTGATTCTCATTAGTCCTAGTCTTCTTCGAGTGCTCGTACATTTTAGTATTGATCGATCTGAACTTGCTTGTCGATCGAACGGCCGTCAGTCTTGGTGGTGTGGATTGACAGTACAGAATACAGAGTACAGTACAGTGCTATAGTGTAATACAGGTTGCAAACGTACAGATTAACATAACGTTACATAACGTTACGTAGCATGATCACGTATTGAAGTCTCCTCTTTGGATGGGGCGCCAATCGGCCACCGCCAATTTTCCATCCATTGTCATCTCGTTCGCTTGCTCTTCAGTTCTGATTGAACCAAAGATTCCTGTCGACATAGAGTCAAGGCACCTCATTGGCCTAGGCATAAGGATGTTGTCTGAGGTCAGATTGAAGGTTCAACACATGACTCAAGGGTAGCATGGCCGTATCCGACCAAACAAAGTCCATGACCAGAAGAAACCTAACAAAAAAAGCCTCGCTAGATTCGCGATGTCGGCTTACGTATCACACTAGCGATCGATTACAGCATGGTCTCGAATCAGGATAACTGAGCTACATTTTAAGCGCCGAGCTTTGTGGAGGTTAGTTCGATTTTTCCAGCTCCCCAAGACATTAACTCATGCAGAGCAACTGTGCCGCACGTCATATCGGGAAGGCAGACAGACAAGGGCCGGGCAGGCGAGACGTTAATCGATTGATTTGGCTGTGGAGCCGATGCGATGCAAAGAAGGGCCGACTCACCCGGCCACTGGAGTCACAATGATACAAGCCTCCGCCAATGCCTGTATTCCTTTAGAAATCAAGCACATTATGGGCAAGTTCCTGTAAGATTCCGGTCGATCGAACCAGTAAAGGGAGATTTAACAATTATCAGTCAGAAAGCGGGGTCTGATACAGAACTGTGTGCTTGCCCGTTCAAGTAAACACGCAATAGATGGGTTAGACGATTGATATGTTTGAACAGCCTTGCCAACCTACCCAAGCCACTGTGAGGTCCGGACCGTCACTAATTGCGGCGGCGGCGGAGAAAAGACTCGGTCTGAGGCGACTCGACCCACGTGCTGAGCGGCGCAGGGGCAATAGAAGCCGATCTCGAAAGCGAGACGCAGTACTAGTCCAGGAGAGATCGGAGGAGTGTCACCAGCGGACAGTGCACCAGGAAAGGTCGGTGACATTCGCCCCCGAATCGAAAGATTGGCGCGTCATTCGGGGGCTGCACCTAGACGACCAGACCAACGAGCAATTGTCACTGATATTGTCACCTAATTCATCCTGTTGAATGACTCTTAGACACCCTGTCAAGCTGAGTACTCGGTCTTTTAGAGTACCTCGATCTCTCGAATTTCCACCACCTAGCCAAGTCGGCTAGCTGCAAGCAGGGCAGTTGAAGGGCCAAGGAGATGATCATTCGTCCGTAATCGACAATCCATAGATATGGATGTGTAATTGGTAGAGCAGGCTGGCGATGAGTCCACTGTCACGTATTAGACTCTGCTTCCTTCCGAAAAAGACATCTCAACGAAAACTCTATGCTTTGAGGCAATATAGGCAATACTGGCGGTTAAATGAAGATTCCACTCACTCCCATAAAGTCCGGTGGTCTTCTGTTCTCCTGTCCGGCGCATGGCCCACCGGAACCAAGTACTAAGTGGGAACCTGTCCTAGGTATGGTCCCATGGTTCAGATCAGCCCGATGTTCACGTCGGTATAAGGTGGCGTTATGTGACTAGAACTAGCCTATGTGCCACGGATCCTGAAGATCAAACGTGGTGAACGTGGCCCAGCAAAGAAGGGGAAAACATAAGGAAGAATCGGAAAGCCAGGGGAGGCCCCAAATGGACCGGTTGCTTTTTCCCATTGCCGTAGCGCTGAACCAGCAAAGGATTCATCACCCTGTTCGCGGCCGAGTTCGAAATGTGTGAAGGATGTCATAAATTTCAAGGGACTTAGCGTGATGGCGCCAAGAGCTTCTAGCGTCACTGCCTTTCCTTGAGCTAGAAACCTATTCACGGCGTGCGAATCAATAAACCAATTGGAGAATACCCGAAACATGATACCTGATAGGAAGAGAGAGAGGAAGGAGGCCAAGTGGTGACTGTGAGGTGTATGATGAAAGGATCGACATGTGCAAAGGATTGAGCCCTGTCCCAGCCTGTCCAGTGACGATAAGTGTGACTGCGAGCTTTGACCACATGACCGCAGTCTGCAGTGCGTATGTATTTCTTACACATACTGTAAGTACTTAGGTGATTTATCCATGATGAGATATGTTGACTCACAGTAGGCAGGCAGGTATGTACCTAAGGTGCCAAAGGATGCCTGGAGGTATTCTGGTCTCAACCCAGCAGTTACCTCGTCCTGGGCTGGGCGAATTACTGGGGATCAAGGCTGGGAATCTTATGACTGATTCTCATTGGGGAGATTCCTATTGGTGTGAGTACACCTAATATGCTCATACCCTTCCGGAGAGGTTTTGCAAATACAGTATGCAATCTTCAGCATCACTATTGACTGAGAATTGACATATCACTCAGCGCCTTCGTGCAAAGGTGAGGCATCATGATCATGGGGAAATGGTGTCGACGTCGATCATTGACGATTGAGATCGAGCCGTCAATTGATCTGGCGTACATTCTTCCCATTTCCAGCCCGAGAAGCTCTGATGTATCCAGTTCATTGCAGTCTTTTGACGCCCACCCTTACCGAAAGGAATATCCTGCATGGCTTCGAGAATCCGGCGCAATTGGCTCTGTTGCTCTACAAATCTGTCCTGCGGTGGCTTCCCGGAGTTCGATAAGTGAGGACGCGAACAAGGTCAAACCAACATTCCTGGAATGAAAAGAAGGAGAACCTCCATCGAAGGGGCTACGGAGCATCCCTACCGTGGTAGACGTGCTTATGGCTCGTTCATCCTGCGGGAGACAGGCAAAAAAACTCGGTTTCGACTCCCAGACGTCGCACCACTACAATGTGATGATATCACAGTCTCCTTCATGAAATTTGTTCCGTCCAATCGAGGCCATGGCGTGAAGAAATCGACAGCTGGGCTTTCCAAAGATATCCGGCTCCAAACTGCGGCACTACCAGTCAGGTAAGGGTAAATCTAGACGGCCCTAAAGGGTCATCGTGCCCTAGGTGATCGGAGAACACGGTAGCTCGCTTGCAGGTCGGCTAGTATCATTATTTTATTTTGCGGACAGCCGGACACACGTTTCAGCTTCTAAGACAAACTTCCACAAGTCGGCTGTGGTACGGAGTACGGCGGGACTCCACCATACGTAGTGTAGTTGATCCGTAAGTAGTGGATTTAATAGTGCATTGTAGCGTGGGACTAAGTGGTCTTAGGAGGACCCATCGGTACCGCGGCAATGCCTTCAACTTCCGCGCAAGACCGTGTCAATTGACAAAGAGCCGCAAACCGTTGCGCATTCTAGGTCGTTTCTAGGTACTAGTTAGGTGATGGCACTAATCAATCCTGCGAGCATCGGATGTGTAGCTAAGGTCGAGTTAGAAAGAATTCCCTTTTCGATCACCGTAGTTAGTGTGTCACCGAGGCTGCAGTGATTATATTACCAGACCGTTTGTAATCTGCGCTTGACAAAGAACAAATAACTACCTAACGAAACACCATGCCTGCTGGCCGGTACCTCGGCAGTAGATAATTGTCACAGGGACAGAGTCTCGAGTGCTGCTGGTGCTGTACAGTAGTACTTGACTACGAGTCAGGGCCAGGTCCTCCATATCTCTCCATTCGCCTGAAATCCAGCCCCTGTCGAAGCATTTTCTTTGTTCTCATCCTGGACCGGTGGCACTGGAATGAAAGGTACCCACCACCAAACAACGCAACGCTGCTCTCGGCCGCCAACCAGACGGGGGCTCCCATGTCCATCAGATTGTCTAAATGCGCCATCGCTTCAAACGAGCTATTTTCATAGGCTTAGGTCCTCATCATCCTTGACAGTAGACACTCACGTGATTGAACACGTCTGCGGGTACGCGTGTGACGAGACGACGAGGGGAGTACTAAGGCAGACAAGGAAAGGCTTTCGGCCTTGAAGCTTGAGAAGAAGGGTTAGGTTCAACTTGCAACGGTGTAGAGGAAGCAATTAAGGCAGCAATGCTTGTCTTGGTTCTCGTGCTCGTGTATGGAAGTGTGTATGGTACATTCATACCACGCCTCCTCAGCCGAGTCAACGACTCTGCCGAAGGTCAAAAGAGATCTACAACAGACACAAGCAAGTGGACGATCATCCGCCGATTCAAGTCGCTGGCCGTGAGATGGTGGGAAGGAAGGAGAGAGGAAGGCCGGTCGGTATCTCCGCGGAAGCATTGGCGTACTGAGTATGTCTGGTCTAGACACGGGCGCAACATTGGATTGATTAGGTCTATGTAGCAATGCAGGTAGGTATGCAGTAGACGTGCTTCAACTCTGCTGTAAGTAGAACCAGTAATATCGGCGGCAGAGCAGGCCAGGAACCTCATAATTGATAGCATGGGCTGGCTGTCCGATTGCACAAGCGCCTGAAAGAAAGGTTCCCCACACACAGGACGCAAATATGCGCCTTGGAAGGGGGAATTGGAGGGGGGTGGATGAGGCTTTGAAAGCTTGCGCAAGTTGACTGTGCCGCAGACATGGTTGTTATTGAGCAACCAATCTCAGCTTCTACACCGAGTTCTGTTACTTTCATAGTATGTCACCGTCGTCATCTTCGCGTCAGTGATACTGCGCAGTACGGAGTAGAATGAGAGGAAACGCAGACAACTTTGCAAGACATATGGTAGCTTTTTAGGAATGGTATGGCGGTAGTCTCTCCACTTGGTGAATCTTTTCGGCTCCGGAGATCACACCGACAAGGTTTTCTCTTCTAATGAGATTCTGCGTACGAATTTGAAGCAAGCGAAGCAGGCAGTACTCCGTGCTCCGTACTGGGATGGCATGTCTGGATAAAAAATCGAGAACATCTGATGGATGCTGCCGATTGTTCTGGAGAAGAAAACGAAGGGGGAGGCAGGGATGGGATGGGATAAGAGGCATCAGAAGGAACTGGAAAGGAAGGAAGAAGACTCTCCGGCCGGGCCCGTGACAAACGAGGTACGGAACAGTACTAATTGATTACCACCACTTGGCACTAACTACTAACCAACCTACGTACGAGTGGCCGCTCGTCGGTCGCCCCTCCCTTCAAAGTCAAGAGTTCAATTCTCAAGCTCTTGAGTAATGATGGCTCTCCGTCGATAAGGTCGCTCTGTCAGCTCTTCCGTAAGCTCTTCCAGTTCCGTTCCCCTCTTTCCTCAGCTCCCCGTGTCCCGGCCCCAACCCAATCGATAATAATATAATCCACACGCGGAGGTGCCACTCTGGCCGTCCAGAACACCTTCCGTCTTAACCCTTGATTCGTGGGCTCGTCTAAAAAAGAACCCGAAGATGATCGGTGCCACAGCCGACTTGTGGAGATTCTTTCCTGGAGAATGTACGGAGTAAGGTAGAGTACTATGTATGCACCTAGTAAAAAATATACACCATAGTTCGTCAGTCTGCAATCTGCAATCTGCAATCTGTAACATGAGAATCTTTCAATCCGTATCTATGTTCGGGGCATGGTAAGCATCTTCCTTCCATTGTTGAAAACAAACAAATTTCCCGGTAGTATCAGGTACGTATCAGGAACAATACAGGGGAACTTCACGGACATCCATGATATGGCTTCCGAGAAGGGATTCCGTGCTTCCACAAAGTTGATTGTTTTTTTTTTCTTCTTTTCTTCTTCTTTTTTTTTTTTTTGCTTTGCTTGTCTCTCACTTCTTCTTCATACGAAAAGTTTACCACTCTGAAGGCCCACCCACTTCCCATTGGTCTCTTTACACCTGCACAGCATTCGGAATTAGACTCTCCGTCTCGGGATCTAAGAGGGTGAATCCGCTGCCAAAACTTGGACCTCAGCCGACAACCACCCACCATTTCCTGACTGTTTACCTAGACAGGCTTAGTAGCATTACTCGGTCTTTCCCCCCCATGGATGGATGGAGATATTGCTTTTGCCAATCATTGTAGTGATAGGCTTGACAGGCAGCACTAGTAGCTTTGCTGAAGAAGGTTGACAAATCACTCCAGATTTCTCCTCCCACAGTCAGTCTTGGCATCCCTATAATAAGATCCACTATAACCTCTTGTCATGAGCTCTTTGCGAACCGTCGGTCAGATTGTTACTTTCTGCTCAACCGTTTGTGTACATGAACAGCGATGCATATTCATTGGTAACGGAAGAGGGGACTTTGTATAGCAGTGGTAGTGGTTTTGTGTGAGGGGGTGGGGCGTTCCCCTTGTGTAGTTTTGCCGTTTGTTATCATGCATATCAGCTTCAGACCTTGAGCACGTGAAAAACCGGCCATATTCCCTGCTTCGCCCTCCTCCTTCCTCACCCCCTCTCAATTATTGCGGAGGGTAGTGGGACATGAGCTCATCCCGTTTCATGACGACTGTGAGGGGAGAAAAAAAAAGAAAGTGATCGGCTCACCTCTGCAGAGATGCGTTGGCAGCAGGCTCTGCAGATTGGTATCTACACCGTAGTACAGAGTACCTGACTGTGCAGGGTACAGTCTACTGCATAGGACTACTCGTAGTGAATAGGCCACACAGTAAGTATGTCGGATGATGAGAAATTTGGAAACGTCGAGTCGAGTCGAGTCGAGTAGTCGAGTAACATGGCCCCAAGGTGACATGGTTGTTCCCTCTTTTTTTTTTTTTTTCTTTACTCTGCATCGATAGGCAACAGAAAGTAACTAGAAGCTGTACGGTGTGATGATGTGCTGCACTGCTGTGTGGGCTTGGAGGGAAGAAGGGAGGGGGGGAAGGGAACTTAGGAAGGTCCCACACCCACATCGTGTCTCCCGCTTGGTTGTCAGGTTGGCTGCTGTCCTTCAGCAGCGGCCCTGCGCAATCTGAGACCATAAGAGCTAGGCAAATATAGAGCTTCGATATTATTCGTAGGTTGGACCCGACAGACTGGTACACTAGCAAAGCCACTGCAGGTTGGGTTGCTGATTCCATTCCGCGCCCAATAGACGCGGGCTATGCGCGCCCTTTTGTTGGCTGGTCGCTTCCAACCATTGTTGTTTCTGTGTCTGGTGGTCGGTCTGCCTCTGGTTTTTTCTTCTGCTTTTCTTGCAGCGATTTCGCAAGCCCGAGTCCTCCCCCTCCCCTCTCTTTCTCTCCAATTTTATTTATTTTCAGCAAGCATCTATTCACCCTCTACTGGATTAAGATATTGCTGCAGTTGATCTTTTTGTCGGTCTCTGACCCTTTACCTTTTTCTGGATTTTTTTTTTTCATTTCTTGTTGTCCGTTTAAGATAAGTAACTGGAAAATCATACCGCTTCGGCTGCCTTTTATTCCCGTTTTGCCCTATCACTTTCGGAGCACGGGTAAAGGGCGGTTCTGCATGCTACCTAGTACTTCAAATGATTCACCTTGCTTTTCCAGATCATCTCTCTCCTCCCCACCGACAGTATACCTACCGTAAGGCGTCCTTCTAGTTGTATCCCTGGGCATTTCTTCTTCCTGTCTCTTTCTACGATGCACAGATTGTGGTCGCGCTGACTGACTAGCTGTCGGATCATTTCCTACCACCGAACGTGTTCCCGGTGCACTACTACTAACCGAGCCAATCTCTTTCCCAGTTGGAAGAAATGTATTGCTTCATTCACTCTCATTTGCTCCTAGAAGGGTCGAGACCCGGTGGGATCCCCAGAGATGGCGGTTTTAATTAATAGTAGATGTCGGGGACTTCGGGGCGAACATTGAACTGATTAAGTCCCAGACTACGGAGTACTTAGCACTTCACGGCTCCACCGCTTGCAATGAGCAGGAGAGATGAAGATGAACCCACCCACCCTTTAGTAGTGCCACACTGCACCGGAGGAGGAGCAAACGAACCGGCCATTCAAGCAGACCAGGTGTCGTCTGATGTTTCTCGAGTCCTTTTCTTTTTCTTTTTTCTTTTTTCTTTTATTATTTTTTCCCTTCTGGCCTTCCTTCCTCTTTCGCCAGCAACTGACTTCTGAACCCTGCAATGCTTCGTTTCGGTCCACCCGTCTTGCAGCCATGGAACCGACCTATCAGCTCCGTATTTTTCTTGAATCTTCCCTTGCAATGGCAGGGCTGCAGGGTGGCCGGCGGCCGGGCGTAATTTTACCGCGTCATCATCATCAACTGGTTATGCATATTCTTTGACCTAATCTCATCATAATTTACTGTACATTCATCAGGTAATACATGAGTTACATGAGTTACATGAGCCCGCGAGCAGACCCTCACCCGCCCCTTTCTTGTCCACATTCTGACTGTCTAAGAGACATTGAGACGATTTGTATCGACTTAACACGTCCGGATCCTTTTTCCTGTGCAGGAGGAGGAATGCTGGTGGGGAACCGAATACGAGCCCTTGCTGCCGTAATTAACAATACGGCAAGCATGACACATTCTGCATGGCCGGATATCTGACGAAGACAGACAGATGGATGGCTGAGAGAGGAAAGCTCTGAATTCCTATCTCAACACGAATATATTGACTGGCCCGACCTGCCGAGTTGATAGCCCAGGAAAACTTTTCCATGAGCATTGCATGTTACGTTGTTTTACCGAAGAGCGAGAAGTCGGTATGTCAGTTACAATCAGACATAGCTCACCATGTCGACGGAATCTCTTTATGATCGCTATGTTCACGTTGGGATTGTGCAGGTATACCTCAGTTGACTAGTGAGTAAGTCGCATCGAGTATTTGTCATGATCCCAATAGGCCGATCGATCTGTGCCCCCCCTCCCCCCAGCCAGCAGTCGAGCTGCATGCGATGAGCCAGGTAGGAGAGAAAACCGTACGGTCCCCCTGAATTAGAACTTTAGAAGGCATCCTTCATAGTCGACTGCATGGTCTCGCGCGCGAGAGGGAGAGTCCGTGCAAGGACGAGGATAGATCCGTCCGTTCCTTAGTTTTCCTTTTATTGTCTGATTTCTATCTTCTGTTCCCCCGCTGCGCGTGCAGATGGGGTCAACCAACCTTCAAGCCCCAGGCTGGAGGTTTTGGGGTGATCCTGGGAGTCATCCGGCATTCCGTCAACCCTGAGTGATGAGCATCGAAACGACCGTGCGAGTTCGGAAACTGATTGATTGAGCGGAGCTTGGTCCATCATCGGAACACGGGTCCAACTGATCACTCCATAGCACTACTAACCATCCTCCATTGATTCGTTTGGCGCGGCACTGACTTGAAAAACCTAATCTCCTGGGCCAAATTCCCTCCACCCGAACTCACCATTACTTCAATCAAAGCTCTTTCTTGCGGCTCCTTTGATACCGTCGGGGAAAGGGGGTAACGGGGGGGGGGTGGCACGGCACATCTTTGATTCTCGATATGATGGAGCAGGATGCATAAACTAACACTAGGCTGGCTTGCTTCCATTCAATGTCAGTGGATCCGTCGTCTGGGGAGGGGAGTTCAACAATAGATTCGATCGAATGGAATTCAAGATAAATAAAACATATCCATTGGTTTTCCTTCCCACTATCAGCCCAGGTATTTCCCCCCTCCATCCCTCGCTCGAAGAGTAGTCATTTTAAAAACAAAACGAGTTAAAAAAAATAGAAGAAAAAGAAGAAAAAACTTTAAAAATACAGTAGCCGCAATGTAATTACCCGGTCCAACGGGGACTAGTACATGTAAGTCAGTACACGAACACTGATTTGTTCCAGCATGAACTGCACGTCTGTCTGTCTGTCTGTCTGTCTGTTCTGCTTGTCTGCCAACGTGATCCTTGGATGATCTCCACTCCCCAAACTGTTCCATCCGTCCATGACATCCACATCAGCAAGATTAATGTTATAAAAATAATAATAATTATTATTATTATTGTTATTATCAGTATTACACTTCTTACTGTTTAGAACTTGCGGAGGATCCATTTGACGTAGAGAAAAGTGGCGAATCCTTTTAAAATGACTGAATGAACATTTCCAGACGACATCCTTGCATATAAGAAACAAGCTCTGCGCTGGGAAATTATTTCTTTTTTCTTTTCTTTTCTGTTCTTTTTTTTTTTTTTGCTTTCTCTTTATTTCTTTTTTTTTCTCCAAATTGTTTTTTGAGAAAAGAATAATTTTGTCTCTTCTCAATTACAATTTCTCTTCTCAAGGGCATTATCTCCGCTGACTTGATAAGTTTATTCTTTTCAAATCTATCTGGGGGCGAGTTCTGTACAGTATATAACTCTTAAAGAGGGCCTCCCCGCGGTGGTGAAGTACTGGAAGTGGAAGGTACGAAAAGAGAAAAGCATCAACATCACCAGACAATCATTTCCACCAAGTACTACTGATACTACCACCATCACCATCCTCTCACCACCATCACCACCACCACCACCACCACAAGGCTCTTTTCGCCTCTTGCATTTGCCTCGCCTCGACCCCTCTCGTCCTTGTCACCAAACGACGTACCACTCACCCACCCACCCACTACCACCACGCTACCACCCACCCCTGCTCCTGCTACTGCTGCTGGCGCTACGCATCACTCCGGTCAACCTCATTTACCCGCCATAGAAGCGACATAACCCCCTCTCCCCCCCCACGACTACACTGGGGGCGCAGTCACCGTCGGCCTCTATCACAGGCCAGTCCGTCCCAGGGCTCTGGTACCGCTGCATGGGTCAGCACAACTAAACACCACTAACGGGACCCTTGGTCGCCATTGCCCTCAACCGGGAATCCAACCGGAAGTCTCGTGCGGTGTTGGTGATGCTTTAAGGAGGAAGGCTGGCCCGAAGGATTTCCATCTTGCACAGCTCCTCTTTTTTACTTTTGATATTTCTTCTGTCTGTCTTCCCACGTCATTGATCTGCCTAGACTTTTTGGTTGCAAACAGCCAAGGCACTCTACTTCTCTCCCCGTGGAGTGGAAAAAGAAACTACCTTTGGCCTTTGTTGCTGAACCAAACCCCTACTATCTATCACATTTGGGTGGCTTCGATCTTCCGTGCTCTGATTTCACTTCTATCATCCTTATTCTTCTCTCTCCTCTCTTCCTCGTTCGGTTCCCCCGCCTCTCGAGTCTTCTTGGCTATCCTGGCTTGTCTACTATTTGAGATATCATCTTGCCTGCCGATACCCAAGTCGAATCTCTGGTGGTTCCTTCCCCATTATTGTTGCTACCCCTTCTCTTTCCTTATACAAAAGGTGCGACTTCGATCTGAACCTGCATCTGCTTTCTTGCTTCCTTTCTTATCAGTGGTGCCCAGTATTTCCCCCCACTGTGGCTCGCCTTGATTCATCATCTTATTCTACGCTGAGCCTTGTGTACTTGTGCAAGACAACCATCCTCGAGGACATTCGTCACAAACACCACCAAAGTCGAAAATGCAGGCCATTCACGAGCAGCATCGGGCGAGCTACTTGCCTGCCTCGTCTCGTCAGAGCCGCATGGCCATTGATTCTCTACTGAATCCATCCGCAGAAAGCGAAACTGCCAGTACTCGGTCACAATATAGCCAGCACGGCTCGCCCTTATACCCGCCCAGTCCGAATCAGTACTTCTACACGTCCTACTCAGAGAGCCGCCATCCTTATCGGGAGGACTCGCAGGACCAGGGATACCTGCCCTACCGGACACGATCGGTGGAATCCTCCCCGGATCCCTACTCTCGTGATCGATATGATTCGGTATCTAGCAGCTCCAGCAATGCTGCGGAGCGACGGCGGCCTCCCCGACCCAAATACGAAGAAGAAGAGATGTATTTCATCTGGTACCACCGTGTGGACCTCGGCCAAGAGTGGAAGGAGGTCCGTGAAAGCTTCAACCGGCAGTTCCCCGATCGGCAGCGGCGTGGGTTCCAAGGAATCCAATGCAAATTTTACCGCTTCATCAAAGAGAAGAAGTGTCCCACATTACGGGAGCAGCGCCGCATGCGTGACGGCGACTTTCTGCGGGAGGGGGCGGGAGTTGCCGACTCGGGGGCTCCGAAATTTGGAGTTATTGAGTGGGTAGGGACCTGGTACCCATGGATGCGCGAGGACAAAGAAACAGTGCGCAGACGACGAATTGCGAGGTAGATAATCCTGTTTTCGGATAGCTTCATCAGCATCCGCCTGGTGGTCGAGTCATTTCTTTGCCTCCTGCGCTCATCAGCGCTTGCTCGGTCTCTCCCTCTCTCTTCTTACCTACTCCACTGCTACCTACCTAACACATCTTTGTTTCACGGCCGACCCCGACGATACCTCTACTTTTTGAATTTCTTTTTCTTCGTCTGTCTTATCTCTTTGATCCTCTTTGTCTTTTCTTACGCTCGTTATTCGCCACTTGAAGCTCACTTTTAGCATGTCTTGATCTTTGCCTGGGAGGATGTCTGCTTTTTTGTCGTTATGAGCATGCATAAAACGCACTGGGCCTGTGGGAGGAACTCGTCGATTTACACTTGTTTGTTGCTTTCTTATATACGGAGGCATACCACCTATTTACCTCGCTGTCTGTCTGGTCAGACTTATCAAATACCATTTAGATGGACCTACCATTCTTGTCTAGATGGCGACTACCTCGTTCAACTTATCCGCGATGAGTGATCTGACGTGGAAGATTTCTATGATCATCCCCTGGTGGATACCAATTTAAACCTTTTCGTGCCTATGTCGCCGACTACATCGCACCATAAGTTACCTCCGAAGTCCGAGATCGTCCGTTGACAAGGAGGTAGGAAAAGTAACGTAATGTACATTGTAATACGGGTACTGTACTGTACTGTACATGTCAGGCTGGTAACAACGAGGCAAGCAATACCCAGAAGACTTGTTACCGAATTAGTCATGCATAAGACGGGAAGAGAAGGGAAGGGTTGTGAACCCAAGAAAGCCATGAGATCCAACCCTTTGAAAGATGATCTGATATGATGTATAACAATGATACGTTGGCTTGGCTGAAGCATGACAAATACCTCACCTCGCTTATTTCCCAAAGTACTCCGACCATCCCATCCCAACAGGGGAAAAGGAGATCCGTCACCGTTGAACTATCTACGTACGGTACAACCTTACCTGGACCTGGGTTCCCACTCTTAGCATACTACCGTAGACCTATCCTTTCTGCATGACATTCTACAGCTACGCAATCCGTGAGGTCCAACGGGACCGTCAGGACATGGGGCAGTCCAGCGGATGCTCAAAGCGAGAGGGCTCTAAGTTAACTAGCTCTCTGGCCGACTCGCGAGCCAGCTAAGACCCACAAGCTATGTGCAAGTTGTCAGGGCTATCAGGCCGAAGCTGAACGCATGTTGCATGTATAGATGTGTATGGTTGGATGTTCTACCGTCCATGATTTGTACATCAATAGACTGCACATCCAGAACAGGCTCATCGTCCGCATGAGATCAGTGCAGGCCTTGCTTGCATGTTCTGCACACTACCGACTCAGCACTGGGATCTCTTTTTGTTATGTTCAACGCACTGCACAGCCCCCCACCTCTCCCCCCTCTCGAGACGACTGACTACTGACTACTGACTATTGACTACTGCGTTTCTCTTGATGCAATAGCTCAAACGAGTGGGTGCGGAAAGGAAAGGAAGAGGAGACCACCAAATCCTGTGATGGACCGGTTGATTGACCGCACGAAAGCGATATCTGTGGGGTTTTGGGGGAGGGCAGTTTGTGGTAGGCGGCCGTGCTGATCCAGCCCTTTTCTGTTCTGGATTGTAATGTTCATGGTATCCCCGCGGGAATGATCGGTGATGTTCGATTGGGCACGGGGGAATTGAGAAGTGATAGAACCATCATTGGGAGTTGGTGTCTGCAGGTAGGAATGCGATCTGGTTGTTGTTATCGTTGTGAATAATAGTGGTGGTAGTGGTGATGATGGCCATATTGAGTATCACGAATTGTTGTACTGTACTGTACATAAAGTGAACATCTTACTAAGTACAGTACATAGGACGAAGAAGTGGGCGCAGGTGATATACAACAAGTTACAGCGGTGGCAGGATCTCTAGCGAATTAAATTGATAGGGTCTATGGAGTTCTGACTACGGCCCCAAAGACAATCGATACCTGGGAAGGAAGAAGGAAAAGCGAAAAAAAAGAAGGAAAAAGAAAAAAAGAAAAAAAAAGGGAGAAGCAAAAGCAAAGGACAAGGACAAGAAACTCGATTGAAACAAAGAAAACACCAAACAGAACAGAACAAAACCCTCTTGCCAACCATAAAGCGATCGCGCTTGGATCCTCACGCTCAGGAAGGAATAGAACTGGGATGCAGAAACGATGATGAGATTGTGCATGTGGAAGTATCATGGGATGATTCGGGTGTAGTAAGCGGGTAAGCTATCCTTCGCTTAATCCCGTCCTGCTGCTGTTGTCATAATGGAGAATACTATTGTTGAGGGGTGGAGAGAGAGAGAAGACAGAGAAGACAGAGAAGGATTCGACGAGAAAAGGAAAGGATGGAAGGATGGAAGGGTTGGGGATTGTCCAGGTTACCCCGCATCATCTTATGGGGGCCCATTCGTTCTGTCAATCGTTCAATCATTCAATCATTCAGTCATTCAAATTCAATCAGTCAATCATTCATTCCATTCCATTCGGTCTGCATTACATCCAATCTATTTGATTGTCTTGTCTGTCTCTCCCTTCCCTTCCTTTCGAGACACGATCACCGGCAAATACGATCTTCAATCTAATTCGGGTAACTGATAGCTGGCTGTTCATGGGATGAACAGTTTGGCTGCACAATCTCCAGCATGGAGCGTCTTGTCTGTTTCCTGTTTGGGACGCATCGCAGGGCTGACTAGGTGAGACTGACTGACTGACTGGCTGGCTGGCTGATTTGCAAGTGAACGAATAGATGCTATCACCGGAACAAAGCCTGCGGATTGTTGCTATCGTGATCTGTCTTTCCTTTTTCTTTGTCGATTGAGCTTGACAACAATGGCTGCGGATTCTGCAGAAAGACTGCTGCCAGTTTTGCGACGCATGGATGCGTTGGCTCGTAGACCGAATCTTCCTCGGAGCTCTCTCTCTCTCTCTCTCTCTCTCCTCGCTCGCGCTCGCGCATAATCCAAAATCGCTATCGAGGAACAGGTCTTTCCTTTGTTTCTCTGCTTAGTTGGCTCATTAGGTGTATCATTTTCTCTTTTCCGTGGTCGTCGTCGTCGTCGTCGTCGGTTCCTCCTGCGACCTGCAGCACTGCACCCGGCCCCAAAGTACCGTGCATCGACCGTCCTTTACCAAACCAGGCAGCCTTTTCGTTCTGCAGACGCAGCCACCCCAGCTAGTCTCGGCTGCCTTCTTCGACTTGTGAATAATTCCTTCCCGCTTTCTGAGCTCAGTCCCACAGACCTTATTCGAATCCTTCTTCACCAACTTTCCTCATCCGACTCCACGTGTGACCGGAACCCATAGTCGCATCGACGGGGCCCCTCGCTGCCGGAATCGTCGAAGTCAAATTCCTCGTCATCAGACCGCGCATGAATTCGGTATTTACTGTAGATAGCCGTCGCGTCCTCGTCCTCATCGTCCCACGACAGTTCTTCATCCGGGTAATCATTTGCGGGATTATTCTCAGCTGTGTCGCGCCATGCCCGTTAGCCCTTCATCCCTCATCCTTCATCCTTCATCCTTCGCTTCTCCCTGTCTTCACAATTCGACGGGACCTTGCGCTTGGACTTACCATTCGAGTCTGCATCTTCGCTGTCCCACCGTTCTTCATCCTCCTCTTCCTCAGCGAAATTCTCCCAATATTCTTCATCCTCTTGCGTAATGACAATAACTCCAATATCCTGACGAGTCATATCGATTCCGTGCTGCTTGAACCAGGCGTCATGGTCCAATTCCAGGTTTGCAAGCGGGTCCGTAAGCATGCCACTGACTGGAAGCGGCTTTCGAATATACGTATCGTAGACATATTCGCCGTCGCTCTCCTCGTCGTCATCCTGTTCCGCAGGCAGGGCGTCGGTCGCCGTTGCGGCCGAGTTAGGATCCTGTACAGAGCTGCCCTCACCGGGCTTCTGCGTAGAGCGATGTTTATTGGGCGTTCGCGGTTGGTACTTCAGGGGCGGTTTGGGCATTCCCACCGAATGAGACGACGACGGCTGCCCACCTCCAAAACTCGAGGAGGACCCAATGTTGCTCGGGTGGCTATGCGGTCCCACATGCTGCATATCCACTTCCATCTCCGCATCCAACTCCAGGGCAACCTGTTCCAGCTCCTTTGCGAGTCGCTCCGACTCATCCTCCCAGGTCCTCTGGTGAGAAGCCTGGGATTCCTGATCCAGGACCTGGGAAATATGCTGCTTGGCAGCCGAGATCGCGCTCTTGCGCTCTTCTCGCCATTTTCTTTCCGCCTGGTTCACCACCGGCCGCTTGCGCGGTCGAACGGCTGCCTCCGCCCCAGCACCCGAGCCCGAACCCGAGACCCCATCCAACCCTTCAGCACCGGCAACCGCATCTGCCACCAAAGACGCCTGCCTCGAGTGGGGCTTGCGCCTCAGCTTTTCCACCAGGATAGCCACGGGCCCGTCCCCTTTCCGCTTCTGGACCCCCGCCCCCGTGCCCCGGAGGGTACTGTTGATCGGGGTACTAGACCGGGAGATCTGGAACCGCCGCAGCGACTGCTGCGAGGCCGCGGCGGAGGACGAGGCCGCGGGACTCTCGTGCCCACTGGAGGCAGCGGTGGGCCCAGCGGCACTGTCGAGGGGTGCCGGGGAGCGACTGCGGGCCGGCGACAGCGGGGCCGACGGGCCCGGTGACGAATGCAAGGCTCTCTTCAGCTTCTCGTCGTGCTCCCGCCGCGCGGCGGCGAGGCGGCGCTCCTCGCGGAATTCCGCCCCGGGCGAGGTCGCCCTCACTAAGGGGACACCATCCGCCGCAGCCGTGCTCGAAGGTGGCAGGCCACTGCTCACGGACCGTGGAGTGCGGATAACCCGTTGCTGTCCGGACGCCAGGGGCGACGGATTGGATGTTCCGCTGGTGGTGCCCTTGGGACCATGGCCCTTGATCTGGACACGTTGGAAAACAAAGTCGGTAAACCTTCGTTTGGTTTGATGAAGCTCTGATTGGATATCTGTTGAAGGGAGTCAGTTTTGGTCCTGGGTGAAGCAGAAAAGCCGTGGCGTTGGGAGTTAGATAGATGCCATTGTGGCCAGGTCGAAAATTGGAGGAAACGGCTTCTTATGCAATGAATGGTTGGGGGCAAAAAAGCAATCTAGCATGGGTGCTTCTCACATAATGTGTCGACGGGCTCTTCCTCGCGACGCCGCTTGATATTAATTTGCTCCGGGGGCAGAGACATGTTGAGTTAGTAGCGAAAGGCTGTGAAGTTGGGAATTACACGGCTACTGGTGAAGGCGAAGTCAAAGCTATATGGATCTCCATGATTCATCCCTGTTCAGGTTAGCGCTATCTGGCCGGTGTTATCCTCACGTGATCTCAGATGTTTTTTCGATCCTACCAAGTCGGACAAGCTATCAACACATTATCAACACACTACCCCAAATAGTAGGTGGAAACAGCTGAGTACGATCGGCATTACTTGTAACCTTGCACGTATTAACCAGGTGTTGTCATTTTCTCTGCTCTTGAGGATAGCCCTCTTTGTCTCTCCTATGTTGTTTGATGGCGGTAGCGCTATCATCATCCGGTATCAATTACCTCCGCCCGCTATATAACCCTTGTCGTTACCGAAAGCAACAGGCAGAGCTGTGCTCTGGATTAAGTTCCGTCGAATGGCATCACATATGCAAATGGGCAGCTTGAAACATAAAGATCAGACCGAAGCCAACCGATCTGCGGTGCAGCCGAGATCCCGCCCGCTTTCGTAGCCAAATGCAGATCAAATAAAATAATGTAAGTAGCCAAAAGAAGAGAAGCAGAGAAGGGGAAGGGAAGGAAAGAAGGGGCAAATGAAGAAGAAGATCAAGAAGAAGAAGAAGAAGAAGAATCATACCCAGCTAGCAATACAAGTGATGGTATATGAAGAAATGAGGGAATTAAACGGTGTAAAGTGGTGTGGTCAAGAAACGAAACATTTAGACAATTAGAGAAGGTAAAGAACCACCAAGGGCGACAAGCCAATACAGAGAAAGGGATCAAAAATGGTGACACTGAAGGTAATGGCGAGATGCCAACATGGGGGCAGGAAATTTTGCAACCACCCCGGGGATTAGGAAAAGAGATATTCGTCGCAGCGATCATTTAGCTCCAATCTCCTCTTCAGCCCAGCCAGGAAGCGAGCTTTCGTTCTGGATTGCCAATCCAAAGCCTGCATGTTTAAGCCCTCCAAGAGCGGATGAGAAACTAGAGAAGCTGCTCTGAGGCTGATGAGCCATTCCCGAACGAGGTGGTCCAGCCTGGCTTGAGATATGTCCAAAAGGTTCTTGAGAGAATGAAGGCAGACTGACAGCTCGGGAATGCTGTGCGCGAGGTACACTCAGGCCACCCGTACTGGCAGTGGAATGGTGGCCAGGTCCCGATGAACCATTAGTCACATGGAGATACCCGTTGATGGAAGGCTTATGCTGATGTAACGGAGCCTCAATACTCCCGTTGGTAAGCTCACTAGTGCTTGCTGTGTTATAGAGACTTTGCTGCTGAGGAGCTTGGGAATGAGACTGGAGTGCAGCAAGGGTCATCGGATCATTCAGCCGGTTCTCCTGCTCCTGAGATTGCTGAGCCGACATTTGATTGAGATACATTGTCAGTGGGTTGTTGGCTCCGACATTGAGAATGCCCGACGGCGAGGAGACTTGCTGCAGAGGGTGTCTACCCGGGTGTCCATTCTGAGAGCCAGTAGATCCAGGAGCAGGTGACAGAGCGGGATGAGTCGGGCTAGAGCCAGAGCCGGACTGACTCAGGTTCTGCTGATAACCGTTCAGGGCCGGGGAGGGGGATTGTGTGCCTTCCATTCCTGAACCGTTACGGCCTTGCTGCCCACCATTACCAGCCTGACGCGGAGGGTTTCCACACCGGTCCTTGCCAAAGTTGATCTTAAACCGCTTGTACTCTTCCCGGTTTCGCATTCCCTCGATCGCTTTGATGGCATTGGCGATGTTGGTGAAGTTGACGAAAGCGCAGCTCTTCTCGCGCAATGTATTGACAAGCTCAATCTCTCCATATTCCGAAAAGTCCTGACGCAGACGTTCTTCAGACCAGGTCTCGTCCAGATTTCCCACATATACATTCCGAGAAGCACCTCCACTCACAGCGAGAGCAATGGCTGGGGGCAGGGGGCCTGAATGTTTACCCCATCCGATCTTCAAACGACGATTGTGGATCATGAGACCCTGGAGATTGCTCAGGGCATAAAACGAAGCCGCCGAGGTCGGGTCAATAAAGGTGACAAAGCAGATGTGCTTGTCCGGAATATAGCGAATGTGGTGAAGAAGCCCGCCACGTACAACGTTACAGATCTCCTCAATTGTTGTTTCGGGGTGGATGTTGCCCAGGTAGATAGTGCGATTACCGAGGTTGTTCACGCCACCAGCTGTGGTAGCCACGGCTGCGGCGGCAACGGACTGTTGGGCAAGCGCATTCGTGATCAGGTCACGGTCTGCCGAGTTAAGAATGTGTGCGTATCCTGGAGCAATGCCCAAGAATTGGGCGGCGTTCTGCTGCTGGGTCTTTGAGACGTATGCACATCGGTCTTTACCGTAGAAGACACGCCGGGGGGCCTGCCACTTGGATTCCTGAGGTAGTTGGGAGACAGCCTTCATAGCGTTACTGATCGACAGGAAGTGGACAAAACCGATCGCCTTCTCTTTGACGATCTTGACAGTATCGATGAGACCGAACTTGCCAAGTTCCTCCCGAAGCTCTTCTTCCGCCATTTCCTCAGGAAGATTGCCTAGGTAAACATTCCGCGACGCGCCAGATTGTTGCACTGCGAGCGCCACTGATGTAGGTACTTGCGAAGGCTTTCCCCATCCAACCTTGATATCGTTACCCTTGATGGCGAGCTTCTTGAGTATAGCATCCGAGTGAAAGTGTGTCGCGGAGTTACTGTCCAGGAAAGAGATAAATGCGCAGTTCTTGTCGGGAAGCAAGCGAACGGATTCGATCTGACCGCTCCGCACATGGTTCAAGATCTCTTCCGCGGAAGTTTCGGCGGGGATGTTTCCCAAGTAAACAGTACGGCTCGTTCCAGAAAGCAGACCAGGAGTTACCGAGGCGGCATGAGCGCCAAACGCGGCGTTCCCCAACCCGCCCAAGCCTCCGACGGGAGACTGCGGAGCTCCTAGCATCTGGGAGTTGCCCATGCCGTCTGGCGACAACATGCCAGAGTAAAGACCATGATTCTGTGAAGGCTGAGTCGGACTCGCGAGGGGGTGGCTCTGATTCTGTGCATGTGTGTGACCATTGGCTTGAGGAAAGCCTCCGAAGTTGGCGAATTGAGGCGAGGCAAACGCGGATGGGGTGCCTGGTTGGAAAGGACTACCAAGCAGCAGCTGAGACGGCAGGAGGGGAGTGAAGTTCATGTCGTACGCGGCCCCCGAGGAACTCATGGTGTCCGAAATCGGAGCCGAGGTGTTGATGGCAGGAATATTGGCACGACGAGCGTTCCGGTCCGATAGACCCTGCAAGGGAATATTGTTGGAATTGTATGCACCGTGAGAGAAGCCCGTGTTGTCCGCGTTAAGATGGGAGAACTTGGAGGGAATCAGACGACTCGGGATGCTCGCATCGGAGGTTTGCATGGCGAGGGAAGAGAGCGACTGGACACGAGAGTCCCCTAGAGGAACAAAAAGAGAACGGGGGTGAGTAGTCGGAGATGGGATGGTTGATGTCACCCAGCCAAGGGCCAAAGGGAGGGAGGACGTACGATGCAATTGACACGGTAAGAATGGCCAGGGGAGAGGGAAAAAAGCCGGGCCTGAAGATCACCCCCAAAACGAGTAGGGGGGGAAATAAGGACAAGAAGAGAGGCTCAAGAGGCCAGAATGAGAGTAAGGCGATTGAGGAATGAAAGTAATAAGGATAAGGACACAGCACGGGGCAGGAGTCCTCTTCCAACGGAGACGTGTCTAGAAGGGATCCCAGTAGTCAATTGGAATGTGCATGGACAATGAGCGGATGGGCTGGTGGAACGGAGACAAACCTGTGATGGTTTAGTTGACTTTAGGGGGGGGGTGGGTTAAGTTTGCGGGTAAAGAAGGCCGAGATCCAAGAGACTGGAACAGGGGCACCAGGAAGAAAGAAAGTGGACGAACAGCAGTTCAACCAAAATTGTAATGGCGATCAAACAGGTGAACAATAGTGAAAATGTGCTATGGGTCTGTCAAATAAGAAGGCAAATCCAAGAAAGAAAAAATAAAAATGACAACAAGAAGTGAATGAAAGGAATAGCCCAGCGAACCCTGTGTAAAGTGCCAGATTGCTGGAGTTTCAAATGGTGACAAAGAAGGTCTGCCAAAGGCACCAGTGATTTAGCTAAAAAGGGATAAGTGGAAACTGACTGTGGAGAGAGAGAGAGAGAGGAGGGTGATTGCAAAGAACAAAAGCAATTGAAAGAAATGATAAACCAAAAGCAAAGCCAGACTAATAGCTGCCAATTCAAGTTCAGAAGGAAAAGAGGTCCGATGGAATAAGGAAAAAATAAAAAATAAAAATAAAACAAAATAAGGTACGCAAAAGGGGACCCCTGGTAGGAAGGGGGAAAAGGGGGGCGTGTGAGAGACAGAGCGATAGATTGACTGTCCTGTCCGTCAAGAAAGATAATACACCTGATATTATGGAGCGATTTGCCGGTACTTTCTCAAGGCTGCTGCTCTCTCACACTTGGCTCAATAAAGAATGTTTGGAGAAGAGAATAGAAAATAATACCCAACAAAATAAGACTTTGAAAATGAAATGAACAACTGAATCAAACCAAAGTGAAATTGGGAAACGCTGACAATTTCCGGGATAAACACGAAGCGTGGGAAAGGCGAGAAAGAGCAACCGTAACCACACAGAGAGAGGATCATGTAAGCAAGGAATGAGAAGGGACAGGTATGTGACCGACGATATGGGGAAATTAAACTAGGCAGTCTATGTCGAACGGGACCAAAGCAAAAGGGGGTGAGGGAAATTCCTCAGGCAAAGCCAAGGTCAATTGAGCCATCATAATACTGAGTAAGTTTTGAAGGTGTCGATAATTTTAGAAGTGGCAGATAATCTTCTTTTCCCTTGTGGAGTGAAAGTTGATTAGTAGATCCGTAGTTTTGAAGCAAAGATGGGGAAAAAGACCCCCATCGACTGAATGATCCAACCATCTATCTGTCAACCAGATTGTCTGAAACAGTCTTTTTTGCTTGGCCGGCAAGGCTCTGGCACCAGCGCCTAGGATCAACACTTCATGATACTGGTATCGTATCCGAGGCCATGATATTATTTCTTTCTTGTGAGGTATATCGAGTAGTTTGATTCAAGTCTCAACCGCGTCTTCGTGTCGGATAGTCAAGTCCCAGGCGGACGTTGACAACTAGCCTCGCGCGTCCAGGATCTGACTGGAATGATGTTATTTTTGTTGATCCTTTTTGATGTGAAGAGAGCGCATAGATAGCCCCTAACAGAGAGATCTGACTCTCCTTCCGCGACGCGTTCTTTTGTCTTCCATCCGGTTTGGATGCATCTCCTTCACAGACGTTATTTTTCTTCTGCTTGCGCGCGATCAGTCATTCAGACTCCTGATCGGTTACCGTGGAATCGGTAGTCACTATCCACATTGGGCAATTGGGGGGCGTGTCAACCAGCCACAGACCGTCTGACGGTGGGGTGTTCCTGGACCGGAGAGAGGATTTTCGGGATATTGCACGGAACTCATCTTGATCCGGTCCGGCTGCAGAAGCATCCACTACTTAGTTGATGCCTTAGGCAGGCAGGCAGTCAGATAAGTCACATTTGTGGTATCTTGGGGAAAGGCATGAAGACGACAGACTGGGGTATGTGGTCTCTGTTATCTCGATGGATGGGAAAATTAGCACTGCTTCAGAGGATAGATAAGTCTCTGTGAATTTCAATGGCAAGCGACCAGAAGTGCAGAGTAAGGCGATTGAGGCGGTCTAGTATATGTGCCTTATGCCCATATGTCCCCGCAGGGAACGACATTCTGCAAACCCAGGCTCTGGATCAAGAGAATGCCGATTGTGTCTTGTGCTGTCCTATAAGGTATAGCTAATGGAAGAACGCTCTGCTTTTTAACTACGAAGGGTTACAGTCCCAGGAAAGTAGTCTGCGTACTCCCTCCACAAGGAGTTCGTCTCATTCCTATTTAGGACTGGTTACACCCTAATTCTGCCGGCAAAAGCCACCACCGCCAAATCCTCACTACTTTGTATAACGTGCTGTACCATACGTTTTTGTTAACGAGAGCAATTGGGAAGGCGGTGCTGCGGAAAGTGGCGCTTGGAACCAAACAATTTGGTGGGGGGAGTACGCAGACTACTTTCCTCCCACTGTAAGGCATGACGCCCCCGACTGATGGGATGGCCGGATGCGTGTTCCGTCAGTAATGCCCGGTAGCCTTAAAGCCTTCTCTCTGCCTGAGGCATACGCGGGGAGATCGGGCGGAATCCAGAAATTTACCCCTCCGCAAGAGAGAACAGCCCTTCCGCACTGTGCGATTCGGACAGCCTCACCTCACCTCCACACGGGACTTGCTGTGGTAGCATTTCCTTGTCTGACCGATTGGTTAAGATGTAAGTTCTGTGCTCTTATCATACCCCTGTCTTTCACTCCAGTCGCCCCTGATAAGACAGAGGGTGTGTGTGACTCACATGCACGCCTCCAAATGGATATCCACTGATCACGCTGCTTCCTGGCAAGAACATCGACTTAATACCCTCAAACCAATTCCTTGCAAAGAGGACCAACACAATGGCCACCATCTATATCGACGAGGATGTCGGCCGGGATGAGTCGACCGCGACCGGCACCGAATCCGCTCCTTACAAGACTCTTGTCCACGCTTTCACGCAGCACCCTCCCTCCGAAGGAAACCAATACCTGACCCGCAAGTCCCAGACCGAGCCCGCCGAGGAGGGTGCCGACAAGCTCGAGTGGAAGCCCGCCACCAAGTCGGCCGTCAAGAAGGCCACCAACCTTTACGAGCAGCGCAAGAGAAAGGCCGCCAAGGAACAAGAGCTGGCAATCCGCGAGAAGCAAGAGGCGGAGAAGCGCCAGGTTATCCTGGAGGAAGCCAAGAAGGTCGTCATCAAGGAAGATACCTCCCTTCCCAAGCCCGTCAAGATTCGCCTCGATGAAACCGACCCCGCCGTCGTCAATCTGGGATCTCCCGAGTCCGAGGTCCCTGGTACTCGTGTGCGCGTTGTTGGACGTGTCCACCGCTTGCGCCCCCAGAAGGACGTTATCTTCCTTACCCTCACCGATGGTTCCGGCTACCTCCAGTGCGTTCTGACCGGGCAGCTCGTCAAGACGTACGACGCCATGACTCTCACTCTCGAAACCTCCATCGCCATCCACGGTGAGATGCGTGCTGTGCCCCCGAAGCAACACGCTCCCGACAACCGCGAGCTCCACGCGGACTTCTTCACCATCATCGGCCGTGCTGCTGGTGACAAGGACGCCATCTCCAACCGTGTCGCCCCTGACGCCGATCCCCAGACTCTCTACGACAACCGTCATCTGGTCCTCCGCGGTGAGACCATTTCCTCGGTGATGAAGGTGCGCGCTGCCACCCTGCGGGCTTTCCGCCAGACCTACGAAGAGAAGCGCATGCTGGAGGTCACTCCCCCCGCCATGGTGCAGACCCAGGTGGAGGGTGGAAGCACTCTGTTCAAGTTCGACTACTACGGGGAGGACGCCTACCTGACCCAGTCGTCTCAACTCTACCTGGAGACCTGTCTCCCCTCCCTCGGCGATGTCTTCTGTGTCTGCCCCTCTTTCCGCGCCGAGAAGTCCCTCACTCGTCGTCACTTGTCCGAGTACACCCACATTGAGGCGGAGCTGGACTTCCTCACCTTCACCGACCTCCTGGATCATCTGGAGCACATGATCTGCCGTGTCATCGAGATCTTGCTGGCCGATCCTGCCACCAAGGCACTCATCGAGAAGCTCAACCCCGACTTCAAGCCTCCCAGCCGTCCCTTCAAGCGCATGCGCTACTCCGATGCCATTGAATGGCTCCGCGAGCACGACATCCCCAACGAGGAGGGCAAGCCCCACGAGTTCGGCGATGATATCGCCGAGGCCGCCGAGCGCAAGATGACCGACATCATCAACCAGCCCATCTTCCTGACCCACTTCCCCGCCGAGATCAAGGCCTTCTACATGAAGAAGGACGAGCAGGACCGCCGAGTCACCGAGAGTGTCGATGTCCTGATGCCCGGTGTCGGTGAGATCGTTGGTGGTAGTATGAGAATGGACGACTATGACGAGCTGATGGCCGCCTACGCGCACGAGGGCATGGACCCCTCTCCCTACTACTGGTACACTGACCAGCGCAAGTATGTCAACGCCTTTCCACCCCACCCCCCCTCTCACCACTTTGGACTAACAATCCCCAGGTACGGAACCTCCCCCCACGGTGGCTACGGTTTCGGTCTCGAGCGTTTCTTGGCCTGGTTGTGTGCCCGCTACACCGTCAGGGACTGCTCCTTGTATCCCCGCTTCACCGGCCGCTGCACGCCTTGAGATGTTGTGTGATGTGCTAAAGTAGAAAGCCTCCATAGAATATCACACGTTAATGTGGAATTGTCCGTGACCACGACAAAACATCGCTAAAAATCGCTTGTTCGAATCCAGCTAGGAGCAACCAAACGTAGATTCCCTGGTAGAATCCCATCATCCGACGCGGCGGATCAAATATGTAGTGTTTGAAGGTTCATCCTCTTCTCGCAGGACAGGTCGTTCGCTGTTAGATGCTGCAGGCTGTGCGTGCAACAGTCTTCTGGGAAGAGGCGGGCTAGCCGACTGGTCCCCGTCTTCGAGTCGCCGCGTTCTCAGCTTATTCCAGCCCTTTCGACTCCGTTTCATCAGGGTAACTTTAGCGCATTGTCCAGTATACGTGCGATGCTGATCCATCACAGCTGATGGCGGTGATAATCAAGGAGAGAAAATCCGCCGCAATTAGCCCAATATTCATGAGAAAGGTAAGAAGCACGAAGCCGACGAAAATCCCCACGACAAGGCCAGCACTCGAGAAGAACATCCAAACAACAGAGACTGCTGCTGCTGCTGCTGCTGCAGTATCGGTGCAGTGGCAAAGACAGCAACCAACCCATGGATTTGCGTCAAGGGTCCGATCGATCAATCGTCACCCACACTTTCCCGAGCCATGGGTCCTGGGTGTGATATACCTTTACGAGCGGCTTGCAACATCCGCGCGGAAGGTTGGCATGTGATACGAGCGCGGTTTCTAGCCTGAAGATACGAGGGATTGTAAGAGGGGAAGACTTCGGGGTTCGAATCCAACTGGGTGGAGGGCGGGGAGAGGGAGTCGTTGATTAGGACGGGGTGGGCTATGTCCTCGCGCGATGCCTGGGAAACTCCTTTGGCGAAAGCGAGTATCCTGGGAGGCAGAGATGGATTGGGTTCGACTTTTTGCTTCAAGTCTACCTGCTGTAGGGGGTGACATGGGAGGTGACATTCCATGTTCTACCGCTACACTTTGGCATTGGGGACCGGTCGAAAATGGATCATGGGGTTGGCGCTTACGGCCGATGTGGTTGGAAAGACGGTGTTCTGGTTGACGAAAAACTGCTATGTTCTGATGCCCATCAAGCTGGGCGTAAGGCTGATCATGTCGACCTCGTGTGTGGCATCAGAAGATGACGCAATATGATAATAATACTCTGTCTGTTGTCGAGTCGAGTGTGAACCTGGTTTGGCTGGCAGACTCTGCACAGGTGGTCGATGTGCATCTGAACGGGCATCATAAGCGGCTCAGCTGATCTGCAGAACAAAGTCAAGCCACAACGTCCTCATGGATATCGCCTAGGGCACATCCTTGGGAAATGAGATAGTGCGCTTGTACTGTAAGCCGCAACTTCATCTGGAATACTTTCCGAGGAACAGACAGGTGATTCTCTCTTCTCAGTGGTCGACTAAACCAGCTTCTAAGTGACAAAGTATTTCACCCAACCATTCTCCTTTCCCATTAGTGCGTCCTACAGTCAACCAGGTATCGCCGGAGAGAGACTGTCTCATGACTCATAGAGTTTATCACGAATCTGCGAACACGAATTTGACTTCATGGGAGGCATGACTCGGATGTCACTCTAATTGTTCTCTTCTATAGGGCTTTCGTCATGTTCATCGTCGGGGATATCATTGATGGCAGGATCATTGTTCAGCAGAGCGTAGATGTCGGTATCAGAGGGATTGGCACGAATGATGGAGATCAAGTGAGCAACACGCGCCGGATCTCCACTGCGGACAATCCTCATAATCCGTTCAAGAAGACCTCGAAAGTAATCGAGCTCGGCTGCGAGTTCGTCAGGAGCCTGTGAGGCGCTTGATTGATCTGAGGTCTCGCTAGTGTCGTCCGGGTGGTCGTTGTGGAGGCTATAGAACATCACAGATGGTTAGGCAGGAACGAATGATGGGCCAGGGCAGTAAATTCCAGGGCTGGAAGGTCTACCTTTCATCTCCGTTTAAGGCAGAGCTGCTCTCTTCCGCAGTCATCTTGTTCTATCGTCACAAGGCAGAAGTTTGCTGGTCTTGGCTGCCTCAAGGTCCCGCGGGGTAGTGGTTGAGGACTGCACAAGACGGGAGCGACACGGAGTTCTGGTGACGATCCGACTGAGTACGCCAGGGGATTTTGCAATGGAAAGGTATGGAAAGTGATGAGGGTGGGCGTAAAATGAAATAGTAGTCAAGAATGGTTGATTCGTACTGAGACAGAGCACTACCCAGAGGCTGATATCTGGACGGCCAGAGGGGAAAGTTGCAGTGATGGGGAAGTAAGCGTGCAATTAGTAGTGTCTAATCCCTCCTAGACCGAGTGACAGGCTGGCAGACTGGCAGTCGGCTGAGGCTGACCCCCTGGGCAGTCAATGCGGTGTCCGAAGAGTCACACACTCAACCGATACTTCCGTGCATCAGCCATTCGCATGGTGGGAGAAAGCTTTCATCTTCCAGGTTGGAGCCAGACAGAGAAAGAGCTGAGGGAGGAAAAGATATCCATGCCTCTCAGGCCAAACAAACTGGGTGACTGGGAGACAGGGTGGACTGATAGGCTCACTGGCGCCTACAGGAGAGGTACACCGTCACAAATCGAGCCTGAGCTGCAGCCCAGCAGTAGTAAACGAGTGCCACAATTCACCCTAAAGCACACCGAAACCCTCATTGGCAAGTGCCACTGGGTATCTGGGTATCTGGGTATTGCTAGTACTCCACCCAGTGAACAATACCATCGAATTCGGGGGCCACTCAACCATCAGGTCACGGACGCTGCGGATGCTCTGTAATGAATGGCACGTTCCGGCATGCTAAAACATGCCCGGTGGGTTTTCATAGCATCACATCAACACGGGAATTGGGATTAGTCAGGGTCATTGAGTGTCAGATGAAGGAGCCATCAAATGGACGGAGGTGTAAATTGGGATGGGATGGGTTTGGGGGTCGTAGAATGGTTGTATCGCCGGAAAAAAGACTGCTCTGCTCGTCTCGACCAGAACCCCGGAAAAAGTCCCCAACCAATCCCTGGGCCCGTGGCGGTCTCCGCCGCCCATCACGACGAACAGAACATGGACGAACCTGCAATCCTCTAGCCTCTGGAAATATCATCCATTCTCTGAGATAGGCTCAATCGATTCCCCGCTGCTCAGAGTTGGTTTATTCCTCTGTATCGCAATTCGATGCTTCTGTAGCTGCCGCGGAAGCTGCCCACTACCTAGTCTTCTCTCCACCGGCCGTCTGCTGCAGATTGTCTCCCCTGGCTTTGCCACTGCCGCGGATGCCCTCATCAGAAGCTCCTGTTGCTGCCAAAACTGCAGACTCCATACATTGCGAACACAAGTGAAGAAAACGTCTTTCGAAACTCATCTTTTAGCTCAGCCAGGGGATCGATCGACAGTTCGGTACCTGTCCCACTACCCATTGGCAGTTAACGTGCTCCATCTGCCACGTTCATTCGACTCCATTTCGCAAGAAACAATACGCGTCACTCGGCCTTCAGTTGTTAACTTTCTCGGCCCAAACTCCTTGTCGATATCAGTACGTTGGCTTCCGTCGCCTTCAAGCAAAATCCCAGATGGTTGTGACTCGCCCGTAGTCCTCTGGGACGGACGTTCTTGGCTTCTGTTCCCCGTATGAAGCCATACTATCTCATCTCAATTTCTATCGAAACTGTGCCTTTTTCAGTCTTGCGACTACATCGGAGACATAGATCGATTGTGGACATATGTCGAAAGGCGCCCGTGCTCCGGTCAGAACACGACGGAGGGCGGGCACTCCAGATGCAAGGCGATCGCAGAGGTATAGTTCCACCATCGTGTCTTCTATTCACCCAGTCTTTGTGCAGCTACTGAGGAAGCTTTGCGTGCGAGATAGATCTTATGAGCAAGCAAAGCACATGTTCACTTTGGTCAACGCGTGTCAACAATCGAATCCAGAACTTACCGTCCCACCGCCTCTCGAATTTCATGGTCGCAGTGAAGGTCTGACTTAACATGGGGTAGTCTGTGCTGTCCACGTTCAAACCTCTTTTCCCGCAAAGAATTGGGCCCAACATGGGTTACAGGCACCTGCTGATGCACTTCTCAACCCAGAGCATCCCCTTGCGTCCTCTTCCAAAGATGCACCAACACCTCAAGAGCTGGTTCAAGAAAGCGCAAGATTACACACGGTCCAACTCGGCACATACAAGGTCAAGGCAGAGATCCCCAAAATCTAGGGAAGGATAGGACAGTGAGGGATGTGGGTGGTAGTGGCAAGGGACAGGACTATACCCATGAGACAGGACCATCAACTTGGTAAGAGCTGGACGGCTTGTGGACATTGATGCCCTCATTTGGATCTGCATGACCATGGATTTGTCCACATATGGAATGACCTTGAAGATGGGCAGGCCAAAATCCTTTCGATTTGCTCTTCAATCTGTGAGAACGCAGGGTCGGGTTGCAGAACTGAATGGCACGAATACCAGACGCCCGCAGCTCTCTGAGCGCATAGGGACAGGCACAAGCCAGCAAGTTTCTAGGCACCAACACGGGCCGGCATTGATATACATATCGCACACAATTCGAATCGGAGGACACGACCTATGAGAGGTCCGCATCTCATGTGTCCTGAGATGTCCTTCTTGTTGGTTTATCTCGTTCATGTGGCACTTGGTTTTGTTCAACGGGAGTTGCGGCAGCAATCGATACACGTCTTAGTCTGCCTTAGCGCGGATCTCGGTTCGAAGCTGCGAGGTGGCTGACGCGACACGGTTGCTATCCATTCGAGCATAAGGGCGGTTCTATCATGCTTGTCGAAGTGATCGGAACGAAAGAGAGGCGCCTGCGCTTGTGGGAGTGTCGAATTTTCTCGTGGGTATCGCTTTACGGTCACAGGGATCCGGATCGGCGGGGTTTAGCAGCTGTCAACATCTGGACTGTCCTATCTTGGCCACGTTCGATCCTATGATTTCACAGGTGGCGAATTTGTCGATCGTGTAAGAAAGAGTATTTCGGGGGAATCGCTCAAAAGGCCACGGGGATACGTTCCCACTGCATCGCGCGACAAGGCACATGCACTTGGTCTCTAGGCCGCACTGACAAGCGTCGGTGGACCCATTGGCTCGATCGGATTTTAGTCAATCCTTCTTCGCTTGGCTTATGAGAGTCGCGAAATATCGGCTATTTCAGCACTCATTCTGGCCTTGATGGCTAGCAAGTCACCCAAACAACAGTTAGGACCTTTGAAACACCCCGATGAGCTCAAAGCGATGGTACGCCTTGACGCCTTGATGGTCACTTGTAAGTCATATCCCGAATCCTCCCGCGCGTAGGTCTATGGATCGTTGTCGAGGAGGTCTCAAAGTGAGACTCAACCCACGGTCAGAGCAAGTCTTCATTGCTTAAAAGACTCCCTTTGTTCGATGCTGGGGGGAGTAAACCTCGTGAAATCGGCAAGTACAGCCCGAAGGCGGGTATGGAAGATATTTCCGGGGTATGAGATCTCTTTCTCAGCTCCGATGCAGTCACAAGGAGCCGGCTTTGGGGGTGGGAACACAACGAACGTTCGACAGACGGCCTTTCGAGGATGACCAGATTGAGGATGTGAGAACGAGAAGCAGAGTCTGGCGGAGAGCCGCTCCTGTCTTTGTGCTGGATAATGATTCCTGGGCCGCTTATTGGGCTCCGCTGTTCGCATGCACGGCACTTTCGACTAGGTCTTTTCGCGTACCAGTCTTTGCGGTTGGCTTCTGGGTTTATGACGTTCACTCAGGGGCAGTTCTTACCTGTCATCTGTCTGGGGAGGTTATGTTACTTTTGATATACGCCAGGGCCATAGGCTCGTAACAACCCAGCTCTCGCTTTTGCGGTGAGATACGTGAGTCCATTGCTTGTATGGAGTCAAGTCGAGCTCAGGGGGGTTCTACACACGGCAAATCTCTTTGAACAACCTCTTTTGTCAAGGTGAGTACTACCTTCCATTGGTATTGCGAATTAATTCGACGCGGTCAGCGATCGAGACGCATCAAAGTTTTAACCACCTTCTCTTCCACCTAGGCTTCTTGAATACTTTCGCGATTTAGCTCCTTCTCGTCCGATTGCCCTGTCTTACTGAGCTGCTGTTATGAAATAACTCCCTCGTCCTCTTCCCCTGTCATGGTCAGGGTCAGACTGCCTATTCCTTGAAGGCCATGCGACCTGGCCAGGTCATGCCCGTGAAGCATGGTCAATGCTGCCCTGAAATACACTACAAATGGCTCGTTCTTCATTTTACTCCTTCGGAATTATTATCCGCGGAACAATGATCCGGTCGGTTCGCTAGGCGCAGGATGCTTGTCCGTTCGTGGCCAAGATCCCTAGACCGTAAAGCTAGCATAGTGGATATCATGTGCTTGACGATTCCAACTGCATGTCGCTTCCGCTCATATCTACCACCCCATCATCTCGTGCTAGAGGTAAGTCTGTCTGGCTTGCATCTGCGTTCCTGACGCGGCTTCATCTCGTCGAACGGCCGCTATCAGGCGAACCTATAGGGCTGCGTTTGTTTCCAAACTCGGTTAGACATACCCTAACCATATTTTCATCCATGTCCTGCTGCCGTCCAGTGCATAGGAGAGGGTACTGCTCATATTGCTTTGACTGATTAACTTGCAAGAAGAAGACCATAAGATCTTCTTGTATTCTCGTTCTCAATCAGAAATGTTTAGGCCGGCCTTGATGTCCAGGTGGCAGACTTGCCGGGCCGTACTACAGGAAGCTTTGGCAATTGATGGCGTTCTTTTTCATCTTACTTCATCACAGGTTAATGCTGCATCTCAATGTCACTTCCATCCTCAGGTTGCTCAAATATAGGACCCACACGGGTCTATCGGCAATGGCACCCCAACATCTTTGATATCCTCGCTGCGCGGGAAAGGGCTGATCAGACAGTCAACAACAACATCTACCTAGTGGATGTGGCATGCGTATACATTGCTGTTTCTCAACTACGAAGGCTCGACAGGGCGGACGGAGTCCGTTCTATATTGAAGCTCTTCCTTTGTCTGTAACCTCCAACGAGTCCACTGCTGAGACCTTCTTTGATAGACATGGAAAGAGCACAATATCAACTTACTACATAGCTTAGAAATGCATCCAATCTACTCCGTACCTCCCAGCCAGAAACCCCATCTCGCAACCTTGTTTACTTCCAATTGAAACCCACATACCACAGCCAACCCCATCGAATACCAACCGACCGACCAGCCCATCGCGCCCCTCGAGCCCACATTCTTCAACCTCCTCACCTGCTCCCTCTCGACCGCACAACCCAGAGCGACCTGAGCGAGCTCAAGGATGAGCTGAGCCAAGAATCCATCCTCACAACATGTCAACACGCGACGACCCAGAAGTTAGACCGCATAACGCCGTCCGAAATCCAAACAAACCCAGCTAGCTTTTACCACCCACGACCCCCTTACTTCCCGATCCCCACGCATCACGTCGGCATGTAAGTATGTATGGCGCGCAGGGGAGGGTTCGCTTTTAAAGCCCCCTCCTCCCTCCCCGTCACTAGGGACTGTAATATCGTGTAGATACATCCAACAAAAAACCCCGTGCCACCCAGCCCACCCACAGTCTGACAGCCTCAGACAGTCCACTCCTTCTATAACAATCCGTCACTCATTATCAACAACACACACACATACACACACCCCGATCCCAAAAAAAGAAAACACCGCCATAAAAATGCAACTCACGACCCTCCTCCTCGCAACCGCCACCCTCCTCGCCTCCACCGTCTCCGCCCAGAGCAAACCCCACGGCATCGACATCGGCAACGAGGCCTGCGTGGGCTCGTGTGTCCGCAACCCCAAGCTGTTGACTTGTCCCAAGACCAAGGTAAATCCCCGGCCCCCCCAGCGCCCCCCCGGCAAACCCTTGCCTCATACCCCAGGACTTTGGGCATCATGCTGCATGATGCTGCAACGCGTGCCAGACCCAATCCCCCTCACCTCGCCGTGATTTCGCCCGCCCTGACCCGGTTGGGTTGGTCTGGCTCCTGCTAATACTACCACAAATAGTACCAACCCGACCAAGGATGCTACGTCTGCTGCTGGGGGGACGATGACGCCGATGCGTGGGCGGATCACATCCACGATGACTTTGGGGATTTCTGATTTGGCCTGAAAGGGGTTGGGGTTGGGGTTGGATGTCCTTTGTCTCGAAGGGCTGGATTGGGGTGGTTTTCATGTGATGTGATGTGCTGTGATGTGAGCTACTCAGGCTGGGGTGGGGACTGGCTTTGCTGGGTCTACGGGGACGAAGCGAGGGCGAGGGTGAGGTTGGGGTTGCGATTTGGATGATGTGCTGTACTGTACTGTACTAACTCACTTGGTACTCGCGAGTCAGAGTTTTATATTCATACTATGAGGTTTGTGAGATCCTCAAGAAGGGCTTATATGCTGCCTTAGATTGGTGGAATGGATGTGGGGTCGGTGGTGTAGGTTATGTTATGCTTCTCCGGGCTGGTATTCTCGTGCATGAGGTGGATGCTGGCGGGGATGGTGCTTCTCCAGCATGGGGTAGGGTAGTCTAGTGACTTGCTTTGGGGACAGGACTTAGGTTGCAGTGGACTCCGTAATCCTTGAAGCAATGAGGTGTCATGTGTCGAAGGTTCTGAAGGGCCTAGTTAGGGTGGGTGAGGGCTTCAAATCCTTAAGGTAGTTGTTTTGAAAGCTTGTGCCTTTTGATGCTTGCCATCTGGCTGTGGCACTGAACACATACTCAAAATCGGCTATCTTCTTACATGGCAACGTATAGTAAGTATGGTCCTGTCTTGGCTGGTGCCACCAGTCCGACTCGCCTACAAGGCTGATGAAGAATGGTGGGTCAAGTCACGGAAATCTGGGGTAAGTCGGCTGCACGTCGATTGACAGCAAGCTCCGTACAGTGTAATGTACTCCGTATACGTTTCCACTTTCTACCTGACTCGCAGGCTCTCACTGGTTCACATGCACAGTAAAAGTTGTGGGTGAAGAAGAACCACTTCGTAAGGTCTAGCTAAAATGCTCGTCGCTATCCGCCTTTTTACAAGCCCAACACCTGTCTGCTTATTAAAGAGTCTATCCCATAATATGCTGCTGTTTTCCATGTTCAAGAAAAAAAAAGAGTTGTTTCCACGCCTATCGCCCATGACATCGTTTCTCGCATGCTTTCTATCATGAATCTTGTCCAATGATCGCAACTGATGATAAAGAAAAAAAAAGGATAGGATAATGAAACCACTGCTGCAGTTGACACGCGACCCAGGTGTGTATGGTTGAGGAATTGAGCAGGTTGAGGAATTGAGCATACTCAAAACACTCAACTATGCCAAGTACGCGAAACAGCTACCTAGTGCTCAGACAGAACGCATAGGCACATCAGAGCCCACTGCACCCAAGGTTGTAGTTAAGGTAGATGTCTTGTTGAGAGGCTTCTCGTTCCACAGTGCACTGCTGGCAGGAAAGATGGACCCATCATTGGACATGTCAACGGGGGAGACGTCCTCAGCCTGCACATGCACGTGAGGAACTACCAGCTCAACCCCTTTGGCCGCACTCGAACTGCAAAAGTGCGGGTTGTGGCGCGGCGGCAACGGACGGTATGCCGGATCGTGCATCTGACCCATATAGTCCGACGCGTTGCTGCTGAACGACGACGCGACCGTAGACGGCGTATGGGTCAGCGAGGGAACGGGTCCCGTGCTACTCATGAGAGTAGTCAGGCTGGCCGAGCTGCGATGACCGAGCCCAGGGCGGCGCAGCGGCACACCTCGATCATCGTTGTGGAACTGGGACAGATACTTCCAGGCATCCGAGGTTGCCACAGAATGAGCACCGTTGCCCATCGATATTACAGGCTTCCATTCGCTGGGATCCTGATCCGTCTTGGTATCAAGCCACTCGCCGGGTATCCGGGCAGAGCTGGACAATCTGGTGGAGCTTCTTGTCGGGGTCAAGGGTGCGACAATCATTCTGGGTGACATGAGAGGAGAGCTCGGAGGAGTCGAAGAGGAAGACATGGAGGGAGCAGATGAGAAGGATGCTGAGAGTGGTTTGTGAGAGTCTTTGCGACGGCAGCTGTAGATAAGACGAATGTAAGCATGAGTATCAGGATGTTTAGGCCGGATAGGGGGATGAGGTGAGATTTAAACAACGGAGCTGTGCTCAGTGGCTGGCAAATGTTGTGCACAATAAGGAGATTCTCATACCTTTCACTGCAATAAAGAAGAGTGTTGTCTGGCACTGTTATCTGTCTCTCGCACATGGCGCTGTTGATCAATTAGCTTTGAGTGAACTCTAGATAAGAGAATAGAGAAAATGCAAGCCAAGAAGAAGAAGCAATCCAGGTACATACCAGAAGTTAAGGAAGCTGGCCGCCATCTCGGGTTGCCGGTCGTCTTCCACCTGCAAATGCTTGTTGGGCTGTCCAGAGCCTAGCTTTGAGATGGAATGATTCACCCAGGAAGTGCCTCTCCGATGTAGTGCCGGCCGGGAGGTCCTCACTTTAGTGGCATTCGAACCCGAGGGTGTGCGGCGGTGATGAAAAGCGCCTTGAGTCATGGATGGCGGTGAAGGGGTATATGTATAGAGCAATCAAAAAATAAAAATCAAAAAAATATACTCGTCCAGAGGCACCGAAGTGGCTCTATCTGAGATAGTTCGGCGGGTGGTACCTTGCGCCGATGGAGGCCGCGTCCAGTTGTGGAGCACGAGAGCTTCCCCTGATGGGGTCAGAGTATGAGGGATTTGCGACTAGCAGGGGGGGGGGAGGGTCAAGTGCACAGCTGGACCAACCAGCTGGACCAGCCTGTCTCGGATAGTGGTACTGCGAGGTACTGCAGCTCCCGTGATGGTGATGGTAATAATGCCTCGCACTTGTTCAGAAAGGAGGCAATGATTGAAAGCATGTGCTGGATCAATCCGACGGAATGACCTAAGAATACAGATCTGAGCGCCCTTTTTTTGGTGTTTCTTTTTTGGAAGGGAACCCCAGCAATGAGGCAAATATGTAGCAGCCGGATTGCAAATTCTTGATGATGATAATGATGCCGATAAGCTTTTCAGAGGGTGTATCTGTGTATCTGTGTATCTGCAGTGGCACGGCAATGGGGTCAGATCAGTCACAAAAATAAAGGCGCAGTTCCACTAAAACGGGAAGTGGCCGACTTGTTGGACGGTTATCAAAGGCCTCTGAGTGGGGGGAGATAAGGCACTTTCCAACAAGGCATAATAGATTTTAGCCTGATACGAGGAGGCATACATACCAAGAAAAATTGTCTGGCTTGCAGAGAAAACAGAATTTCCTGCCCTTTTTTTTTGATTCTTGTAATTGTTGGGGATGAGGGAGGACGATGACGAGATTGTTCTCAGGGTACACCGCACTGCACGTGCAACGGCTGATGTTGTTGTGATCCCGTTGCGGGATTATTAAGTGGCGGTGATGGGTTATCGTGCAGCTGGCTGAAAAGTAAAACCAAAAATTCGCTCGGAGAATATTGCGTGACCAAGGGATGACCGAAACAAGGTACACAAGACAGAAGACACAAGAATCGTCGATGTATAAGAACAGTGGTCGATTCAGGTCCCTTCTTGGAAGTCGATCGATGAATGGAATGGATGTCCGATTGCCGATGAACCGATGGGAGTATGACGAGGAAAGGCAGAGGGAGGGCGAGGGAGGTGGAAGGGGAAGATATGGTAAATATAACTGAGTAGCGGGGGATTCTAGAACTGAACTCTATCCATATACTTGGGTAGAGACAGCAATACCACCTAGATGAGAAGGTCAGCTTTTCTTCCCAATTGCGCATTATTTCCCCAGGGCGAAGTGACAACCGCCGAGCACGTCAAGTCCACCTTGGAACTTGGAAGTCACGCCATTGCGGTCTAGAACGGAGGGATTGGCCCCCCTGGTGGCCTCAGGCACCACACTCGACGCGCAATCATGTCTTCAATCGTCTTCAATTGCCTTCAATGATCTTCTCCATTGAGCAACGAGCAACAAGCAACGAGCAACATAACAAAAATAACACCTGCTTACCTCACCACCAGCTGGAGCCTGGATGACCTAATCGTCCAGTCCAATAGTTACACGTCGAGTTACTCGTAACTCGTAACTCGTAACTCGTAACGGATACTCCGCAGTTACTGTCCTGACTGACGCACTGGGGACCGTTGCAATCGATCTCCGCTGGTTGAAACAGAATTTTCGCTGGATGGTCTCTAAATTTAGTATCTGGACGCTGTGACTGCTCTGGATCCGGTGGAGAGAATTGAGGTCAGACTGAAGGAGAGGAAAGAATTAGATTCCAGCCTCTCCGGATCCGTTGTTCGCCATCCCGCATTCTTATATTGGAATTCTAATCATCCTAATCGGCATACCTACAATCGGCACTCCAGCGTTGCCGGAGCGGGGTACTACTACTGTACTGTCCTGTCCTTGGAGATAACCTAACTAAACCTACGGAGTCACGTCCACCGAGCCTTGATTTCCTCCACAATCCTAGGCAACTACTCTACTGAGTGTGATGACGCTTCTTGGTTCTAGCAGAGCCATTTGTCGATTTGGTTCCTAGCCCATCACATCACATTACCCTCCCACCAACCTTTCTTACACCCTGTATTCTCCGATCTCTCTGGATTTTTCCATAACCGACCGAACCACGCTTATCGGGTCGAGAGGGAAAAAGCTCAACCCCTCCCAATCATGCTGTCGTATCCGGATGACATGTCGTCTTGGCTTTCCGGACGATATGGTCTACGCGGGGCTTCTAGGTCTGATCGTCAACAGCCCCTCAGCCTAGATTGGCACCCTTCTTTGATTCGGGCACCCATCATCGACCGAGGGGCGTCAGCTGTCAATCAAGTCCTCCTACTCCACCGCTCTTGGTCTAGAGTCTCCAGGGCAGTGTCTAAGACTCCGAGTACAGGGGAAGGATAGACCAATGCTTTACGTACAAGCTTACACATGGTAACTAGTGCGCCTCCAGCGCGGAACTCCGTCGTTAGGTCGTCTCCTGCAGTATGCGTATCTGAAATTGCGACGACCCCTAGTAGGATCTGTGCGGTAAGATCAGCCGCCGTTTAGATCCAATGATCGCGCCATATGGCTCGAATGCAGTGCATACCGGTAGTAGTACTGTACAACACGTACACGCCCTACCTGTTGACCTTGGTGGTGGTGGTGGTAGTGGTGGGCAAACAAGGAAGGTTCGAGACTGCACCTCATTATGGAGTACATGCTTTATCTTTCCACCGGTTCATCCACCTTGGGGGTGTGACGCCATCAATACAAATGTCTGGAATGGTATCTAGTGTTGATCGGGAGAAGGGGAACAGAAGCAAAGAGAGTTCGGCGGGATCAGCCACAACAGGAACGCTTCCATGATTCCAATGCTGCTCTGATGAAAGGGGACAAATTCTCATAAACAAGGGTGACGAAAATAGCTGAGACAGGCTGAGGGAGGAAAGGAAGCGCGACGGCTTGCGCCTACAAGGTCCACTGCGATCAACGGAGTAGACAAAGTCGGAGAGGCAATAATTGCCCGGCCGCCGAACTGGAGGCGATGTGGTCTATGATGCCATTGAGACGATAACGAAGAGTTAATGATAGTGGGGTTAAGAAAGGAAAGGAAAAAAGCAATTTCACGCTCTTCAAGCGCACCATGCAGTTCTATGATAACTGCAACCGCAATTCAAGGCATGATGCCCTACAACGCCCTATCTCGACCAGAGTCTGTCCAAACTGTGTCGCCTCCCTCATTTATGAGTAATGTTTCTCTATCGAACAAAACCTCCTGCCGGTCTTTCCCTACGATGCCGATATGAAAATATAATTGACTCACAGCGGATGGACATTCCCACCCGGTCGTTCCAGGAATCAACTTCCCTTTTCTCTTGTCTGACGAATAACTCCGGACCAAGTATCGACTCATTTGCACATTCAAACTCCGAGGTCCACCGATCTCGACCGTGTCAGGATCTGTTCTGGACTTCTGACAAAGCGAAGCCACTTTTCTCCAGTCTGAGTCGGTATGAGTAAGTCGCTTACGTTTGACCCCGGGGGGGTTGAATGGTTTTTTTGACTTTGGGAGATTCATTGACGACAGCCTCACTTCACTGCAAACCTCCGCCTGCATGACCTAATGATGTACAGATTTTCAGTTTCAACAAACGAAAAGCAAATCGCATTTCCGAGTCCTGGTGACTGCTACAACGGCTCCTTCCATGCTGCAAGTACGGAGTTCATCGTATGAGTAGTTAGTTACAGTATCAACTTAGGGCGCGCAAACGGCTATTTTCCCCTTCCCTTCCCGTCCCTCCATCAATGAATGCACTGGCTGTATCTTCGACCTAAATTACTGCATTCAGCGGGAATGCCGACGCGATGCAGCCATGGCCATGGCTACTATAGTACTATATGCAGTACTGTAAAGCACCTACCCCTCCCAATCCCTTGGCCCTTTTCCTTCAGATAGATTAGTTAGTTGCTATCTTTCTGAAAGCCCCCAAACTCAGCAATCGCCGTCCCATCCTACACATACATAGAAGACAATACTCACATTTCCACTGGGCCGCATGAAGATCGCTCATCCACCACTCTCGCTCTCTGGAATTGTTTTTTTTGTCGACTCTCCCGCGTCTCCCTCCATCATATCAATACTATCACACGCCAAATTGCCTCATTAGGGCACAAGATAAGCACCTACAGTAGACACTGGGGTAACTCCAGTACATCTTCATTCCAGCTAAGCTAAGCCAACCCAACCCTCCCTACCGCACCTCACCAATCTACACACACACATACATGCACACATACAACCAACGCAACCAAACAGGACATTCCTTCCCCACCCTCCCGTTGGGCGAGAACAAACTCTAACCCGCTAGAATCCATTCAGAAGGTCAAATGAAAAAAAATCTCGCACTCGAATCCCTTTCCGTCTTACTGAATAACCAAGGAAACTTCTCCATCTCTGCCCCTCGCCCGCATTCATTTCAACCCCAGACGCGGGGGGAGGGAAGAGGGGAGGGTTCCGCACCAATGCAACATCACTGACCCTTCCGCGTGTACCGACTGGTACGGAACAGGATCCTGCAGTGCAGTGGTTTTCCTTCCCAAACCGGCTTGTCTGCGCACTGCACTGCAGAATCTACGTTGGGTAGGAGGGCCGAGGATGCTACGCAACTAGACTACACAGTTACAGTGTATGGATATGGCAACCAACAGATAAGGTCGGTAGGTTCTTTGTGGGGACCTGACGGCTGGTTCGGTTTTCTTGTTCATGTCACCAGTATATCTACTCAATGACTTGTGGGGTGGTGATGACTACTTAAGTCGAACATGCTGAATGCTTCTAGGTTTACCAGATTGTGGAGTGAGATGGAGGTGATGGATCTTAGTAGAGATGTTGTGTCTGGGATATACCTCGAGTCGTTGATGTGTGGACACGAGGTCAATTCGTTATGAACGCCGCATGTGGACCGCTGCGCTTCAACTGATACTAACTTTGATCCTTCTACGACGCTGGCTCCTGGCGAGTTGCTGGTGAGCTGAAAAGCAGAGGCAGCAATACTACACACTAGCTTACTGATGGCGACCCGATGGTTGGTTGGCAGGTCTCTACCTATCCACAATGCATGAAGCACCTTGATGCTGCCTTTCGATGCGGCAGCAACTATGGTATGCATAAATTAACGTACTGCACATTTTCAGGAGGTTAGCCGGATACGAACACCCCTCGACTGTGATTTGTTTTCCTGGCATACTGTCGTGTGGTAAAGTGAGCATTGGTGTATGAGGCTATAGCAGCCAGGTGCAATTGCTCTAGGCATATTGTGATAATTGACATGGGTATCATTGGATGGATCATAGTGTTATACAGATTGAGGTAGGAAGGCGGAAGTTGGAAGTTGAAAGCAGCTCGGGCTGCCATCCAATCATCAGTCAACCTCCATTGGATCTCCCGTGGCCGCCGGGGTGGGAGTAGATGCAGCAGCCGAACCAGGGTCAGGAGTAGCGGTCTTCGAGGCCTCAGCTGCAGCTGGAGCCTTTGGTTCCCCATCCGCTTTGGTCGCAGGGGAATCTTTGGTAGCCTTGTCGCCCGCAGTGGGTGGTGCACTCTCCTTCAAGGTTTCCTCCTTTGCTTCAGGTCCGCCCAAAAATCTGGCCGGCACTCCACGTGCAGCGACTCCAGCTGGGCCGACATAGCACCCAAGCATTGGGCTCCAACTAAACTTTTGTGACACGGCGTTTCGGATTTCGTGATACGCGTAGGCGTTTGCGAATGGAAGAGACGTGTCAGGGTCTCTATAGCGGGAGGGCAGTGATGTGATCACACAAAGGGATGAGGAGATCTCTATCATGCTTGTTAGTCTATTTTTTCTTTCGGGAGAATGCATGCATCATGTGGGTCAAGGGGAAGAGAGACATACTGGTCAGCCTCGGAGGCTTTTTCGCATTGAAATAAATGCTGAACTCGCGACTTTGAGCCGTCTTATCATCAAAGTTTTCCAAGATCGTCAGATTGCGTCCCGTCTGTTCAATGACTGAAGGAGGTTGAGGGACCTCTACTTGTGGTGCGTCTTCAGTGCCGACAATTGGCTGATTAGCATGCACCTCGGGAGTATCCTTCTCAGACTGTGTTGGCACCAAGGCATCTTTAAGTGAGTCGGCTTGGGAAGGTGCATCAGCAGCGGCCGGCACTGCAGTAGGCGAGAGCTCCTCCGAAGCTGCGACTGCCTCTACCACTTGGCCGGTAGCTGCAAGAGGCTCAGTAATAGATTCCTTCTTTCCATCGCTGGGATTTTCCTCTGTAGGTTGTGTGGCTTCGCTGGGTTTTGGCTGTGTAGCTGGTACTTCTACCTCAGGTTGTTTTGCGGGTTCGGCTGCAGAAGTCTCGTCGCCAGAAGGTTGCGCTGAGGACTGCGGAGCTTGAGCTGCGGCTTCTGAAGCCTTTTCTGGCTTCTCTGCGTCGGGTTTCTCGACTTTACTCTCTGCTTTGTCGGTTTCTGCTTCCCCACCCGGTGAGGTTGTATCCTGAACGGGATTTTGTGGTTCTGCATCTTTCATCTCTGTATCTTTAAGCTCAACATCAACAGGAGGCAATTCCGACGACTTCTCGGTGCCCGACGCCTCTACGGGCGCGGAAGTGGACGGTTGCTCCGGGGCAGCGGCTGAAGCCTCTGCAGGTGCAGATGCAGTTGCAGATGCAGATGCAGCTTCGGGAGCACATGGGGAGGCTTCACCATCGGCATTGGTGGTTTTGCTTTCTGATGGCGCATCGCCCTCTTGAACGGGGCGGGTATCAGTTGGTGGGACTTCTGAGGGTCCGGGATTTCCCTTCACGGGGTCCTCTACAGCAGTTTCAACTGGATCCTTGGGTTTTTCGGCCTCGTTGGTAGCGGAAGGGGCTGCTTGCGACGTGGCAGGCCCAACAGTAGCACCATCCTCGGTCGGCTTTTGCTCCGTCACATTCTTCCCTTCTTTGTCCGACTTCTTGCTTTTCTTGCGTGTAGTGTCCTCCTTTTCTGGCTTGGGAGTGATATCGACTTTGCCGACGCGCGTTAAGCGACCATCAGCCCAAGTGGCTATACCGCTCCAGTATGACATGACCGGGCCTTCGAGACGACGGTTCTGCAGCGCCTCGATCTTCGCTTTTCTTTCCTCGGCCTTTCTCTTCTCCATTTCCTCCCATCTGTTGAGACTCTTGCTATTGTGCCGTTCTACCCTCTCAGCTTCGGCAAGACGTTCAGCCTGCGTCATCTCCTTCGGCTTAAATTGAGCTTTCCGCTTCGCTGCCTCCTCCATGGTCGCTATGAGACGGATGCGCTTCTCCTCGCTATCTTTGAGTCGTGCATGCGTGAGTTCCTTGTTCTGCATGGTTTGTCGACGAGACGACGACCTCGTTGGCCCTTCTTCGGGGGTCGGAATCCACGAAACGCGTTCGGACTTCTTTTTCGGTCGGGGGGCAGGCACTGCGGACACGGCGGTGGGATCGATCTTGACTCTCTTGGCGGCTATCTTATATCGTAGATCGTCCTTCGCTCTCTTCTTCTTCTTATCTGCCCGCTCTTGCTTCTGTAGCTGCTGTTCACCTTCAAAGTCGTCGTCCTTGGCGCTGGGTCCCTGGTCGTCTTCATCCTCCGACGAAGTATCAAAGCGCATATCATCCTCCTCTCCGCCCATCTCCTCTGCATCCACGGCAAACTCATTGTCATCTTCGACTTCTTCGAACAGAAGTGCAAGGTCGTCGTCTGCAGCAGCATCCAGAAGAGCCGACATGTGAAGCCCTGCCGTGCTTCTTTTGGCGCGTCCCTGGATGAGCGACTCGACCTGGGGCTCCACCTCCGCGGAGGATGGGGTTTCATGTTCGTCGGCCATTGTTCGTAGACTCGTGTATCGAAAAGGTGTCCCTTGGAGCAGGTAAAGCGAACCCGTTCAAATGAAAGCCGACCGTCAAGCCACAATAAGACGCGAGTCGGCTAAGGCGCGTCAAGTCACAGCAGCTTCACCACTTCTGCCATGCGTCTCCACTTCTCCTGAGACACCGGTGTGGATTTGGTAGTATATATAGCAGAAAAGTGATGGCAGAGTGAAATTTTGACTAGATCATGCAACTGGTGGTGCCGACAGCTGCGCTGCGGCAAGGCAGGCAGGCGGTGGGTGCGGAAATTCACCACTCACTAACCTTGTTGCCCCGGGCATCAATATCTTCACGTGACATGAGGGTAGATCAGATTCAGTGAACATTCAGAAAGATCTCAACGGGTATTTGATTCAATGCAATTGAATTGGTCTTGACTCTGACTCTGGGCAGAGTTAACTTAACAGCCAAATGGAGCTCACGTGTCTACCTGGTACTACACCTGAAATGAGCTTTCACAACAGTCAATTTCGGTAGAAGTGGTGATTCTTGGGTCAGGTACGGATACTATGCTGCTTACCATCTGCGCTCACTGCATTAAAAAGGTGTCACACGTACTGCTTGTCGTAGGTAAAGCTTATTGGCTCTGGGCTGGCTTGGAATTACTGATATTGAGCCTGAGGCTTTGAGCTGTTTCTATTCATATTCTGCTTACTGACAGCCCTGAGTACTACCAGTAATTCATTATACTGAAGAAAGGTGAAGTCATTTGGGGCCTATTGCTCTTGATTCCCTACCAAAATATGACGAAGTCGGACAGAAAGGAGTGATCACTAGTGGTCCAGGGCATCAAGCCCTTGCATCTTATTCAACATATATTCCCGGGAAGTAAATAGCTACACTGCTTTCTGGAGCCCGAGATTAACGTTCTGATCTGATTTCCGGATCCTTCGAGTGGCTAGGGATGTGTATGAATGGCCAAATCTATAGCAGTGTCTGCAATTTTCCAGTCCGAAACGATCCCTCGTTCTTGTAACAATGCGGTGTCGTTCATCCGTCTTGGCTTGATCAGCGTTTGCGAGAAGTTTGCTTGTATGGGAAAAGAACATCCAGGTGCTCAGGTTCTCTCTCTCCCTCTCTCGGACGGTGCAATCCAGGGAGCCATTTTGATATACATTTGACGCGACTTCTACTCGACATTGTGTCAGGGAAGAAATGACCTGCCATCTGTTGCGGAAAATATGGGGGACCATTCCCCTGTCCTTGCAGGTAGCCTGGCTCATCCTCCAACTTAGTGTATGCGCTGGTATATCCTCGCTTCAGCTGATCGGCGGTACCGATCAGTCATGTCTCTGGTCCTACTAGATACTTGAGCATCTTAATATTCCATTCATTGACTTTATATTGTTTTTCGACAGCTGATTCACAACAATCACTATAGATTTCGTAGTTCGGAATGGTCCAGAGGGCAGACTGTCCAGCTGAAGCGGCCAGGCAGATGAAACCATGGTGTATCCATTCCCAGTAGCCGTCACGGGGCTGCACTCACTGAGCTTCGTGAGGATATCGAGGTTAGATTCAAAGTAGCGCTGGGCTGCTTTGATTACAGCAACTGCGATGGGAAGATTCTTTATAATATAGGTCTAATATCATCATTGCACTGCCGCCGACCTCGTCATTCATGAAAGATCCCAAAGACTACGAAGGACTGAACAGGGAGCACCTCAACATTGAATATCTGTCAAGCCACATATAATACCCATCGATGCTCGGATTACTGCATTTCAAGATGTCAGTACTGTGGCTGTAATTGGTGACCAGCGAGGCCGTAAACATCGAGGACGAAGAATCCTATACTGGAGTCCAGCTAACCATAAACCTAGCTATGAAATCCACGATCAAACTCACCACAGGTCCCACAAAGGCGTCCACCAGCTCGCTGGGTTGGTAGTCAATGCACCCAGAAGTGACCCATATTTGAAGCTGGTCAATGCTGGGTATCCGTGCACCCTGTTGTGTATTCGGCCTCTGTCGCTTGTGCATCAGTGTCAGAGGGACAGCTCACTGACCAGACAGAGGCTCATCCCGAGTTAATCCCTTGTAGGTGGATGTGCTCTGATGACTTTTGTAGTCCATACCTTTGGTTAATTGTGGTGATGATCACCTCCCCCACCCAAGGATCAGCAGAGGGAAGCGGGCAGGTTGGCGTCCGCATATGGGAGGCGGTGGTATTTCGAGTCCCTCTGGCCGTTCCCCCTCTCCTGGATTTGACACACACACACGTTAGCACATTGCGAAAAGCATCAGGAAGGACTCAAATAGTTAAGCTCTCCAGTGGTAATTTAGTATCTTGAGTACGAAGATGACCTGACTTATCATAGTGCCCTCGGACTGTCTTTCTAATGACAGGGCCGGTGGCTGAGGGTAAGGATCGGCTTCATTGGTGACTAAAGCCCCTCAACGTTGAGCTCCAGTCGTGCCTAGCATGTTTGAGGCATTATCAGGAACCGCAGTGTCTGGAACGATGAGGCCCTTTCAGATCTAGCACGAGACCAATCAAAGGTATGCTTAAGAGGCTATTGCGTTACGAAAGCGTGGCATATCGAGGTCTAAGAGCGGGAAGCCTAATATAATGCCACACGTATTTCGGTTGCAGATCTGAGTATTAATTGTTCATCATACTCGACTGAGTAGAAGGATAACTGTCGCAGTCTGCGGGCGTACGAGAATTATATCCGTGGTCTCCCGGCATGGCAGGACCAGCACACTGCTAGGATAAAAGCAGAGAAAAGGGATCTGTTGGTCGAACAAAGCACTCGGTAATATTTTGTTTTTGCTCTATACCATCATCCTAGGTAGTGTCGAGCTTGATTGGAACATACTGCGCATAAAGACGGACCTTGGAATGCGGGGTTTTAGCATGTTTCAGGGCGAGCATCACCCGGTCGGGGTCAATCAACATCCTCGGTTTCAGGATGTCCAATACGCCATTGGCACTCCCTGCTTGCTCTCTGGCGCAGGATTGAACAGCCTATCATATCGTGTACGTGTTGGGTGCCATGATGAACCACTCTTGGTGCTATGTTTCATAGATATAGGGGCTGTAGGCCAAACTTCATTGTCATTAGACGGCGAACTTGGAGGTGGAGGGTACTGTAGTGTTGTCACCAGACTACCTGCTGCTAATCATATATTCAGCTATGGTTATTAGTTATGTCTCTTACTGGGAACTAAGTGTGCTCATATGTCTTAGAAAAATCAGGAATCGGGAATCAGGAGGGAAATCAGGTGAAACACACTGCCATCTACTGTACAAAACAGCCGGTGGTCTCTGCCCTGCCAAGTAGTTAACTTATGGGATTCACCACAAACACCACAATCACCACAATGAATTGAAATCAATCAACTTACTGCATTGGATGATAAGCATGGCCCAATAAGCTTTGATGGTACCTTGAGAATTCCGCAGTGACAGAAGTAAGAATCCTAACTCCGTCCCAATAACCAAATAACAATAAATCCCAAGACCGGTTGGAGCCTGGCCAACCACGAAGCCGAATATATGACATGCCCTCTTCCGGGGATCCGGCAAAGTCGAGAGCTTCCATTTCCCTTTCCTTTCCTTTCCTTTCCTTTTCTTCGTTCCTCGCTGTGAACTCCCGCTCTCTCCGCCTAACCCAACAAGCAACTCCTCTCCTCCACCATAACCCACAGCTTCTCTCTCTCTCCCTCTCTCTCTTCCTTCTCTTTACTTTACCCCCTCCCCCTCTCCCTCTCCCTTCAACATCAATCAACCCTCCCCCCCCTCCCCACTGCATATCCCCTTCTTCACTTTTCTATCTCCATTGTTCCTTTTCTTTGCCTCCACTCTTAATCTTCCGCCATCGTATCCATCTTTATCGTTATTCAATCTCCGGTCTTTTCCATTCTTGTATCTTTTTTAGGCTTCTGCCCGAACGCGCGCAGTTTATTTCCAGCCACCTCTAGTCGACCGACCTTTTGGATCTCCCGTTCCTCAACGGCCGCCGCGTCTCTTCTCCTGATTTCTACCAACATCCCTCCCTGTCGCTCGATTTGCTTGTCCAGACAACACCGCGTGTTCTTACGGTCGTTTTGAGCGGAGCCGAGTGTTTTGGTGGAAAATCAATCATTGAGATCTGATCCCGGCGGTAGATCGTGGCCATCGAATCTGGACACTGGTCTAAGACATTTCTTACCCGAGTGTCATACCCGTCGACTGGTCCCCTTATAACGGATTACGCACAGCTTCTCACGATTTTGCACCTCTTTTGCCCTGCTCTTGGCCTTTTGTGATCGTTAGAGCATACGTATTCTTCCGGAACCAGTCCTCGCCGACCCCCGCCACGAGCACATCCACACCGCGCAGCGACCCATCGCGTATTCGAGTATCCTCACACCTATACGCAGGATTGTTTACCGCCTTCTCACCCAGGGCTCCGGCGGTTTATCGCTTCACTTCTCTCCGTCACCCTAATAATCGGACTGGCATATGATTCGCACGAATCGGCTCTTTGACTAAACAACAGTTTGGCCATCCCGACGAATACCACCATCCTTCGTTATCATCTTCAAGTGCGCTAAGTTTTAGGTGTCCGCCTTTGTTGAGGTGGAGGGATATAATACATAATGTTACCCGTTTCACGACCCGAAGGCCACATGAACCTCAATTATATTCCAACTACCCAACCGATGTCGGGAACGAGCACGGGGCGCAGCTCTCCTAGCGATCTATCGGGGTCTGCTGGTATGAAGCCACCGTTCGGATCATCAACCGGCCTGAATGGCGCTGCAGGCTCCATTGGAAGTGCGAGGCTAGGGGCTGGATCCCCATCCCATGAACTCGGTGCACGTTTATACTCGAAACGGTAGGCAATTCCTACGGCCGCGATGAAGTAGCGTTGTATTTGAATGCCTGATGACTGACATTAGCCGCTCTTCATTATAGCGCACGTGAAATTCAAGCAGAGGAAGGTGTTTCTCCCAGTATCTGGGGACCCCCAACCAGTGGCCATTCGACCCCCCTGCGCGAGAATATCCCCGAGTCCCCAAGCCAAGAAGGATTTCCCGACTTGGTGCCCACCTCAGGCGGCTCGATCAATAGCACTGCCCGAAGAGCCAGAGCTGGGACCGTTCCGTCGAGATTCTCTCCCGTCGGTGCGCTGAACGAAGCGAATCTTCAACAACCATACATTCCCCAGACCTCAAGGCCTACGCCTTCGACCAGCCCTTTCCGTCCAACCGGGGTTACTGGTATTGACACAGGCGCAAAGACTGCAACTACCGCAGGCGGCAATAGCGCAGGCTCCCTCTCGCGTCTCCGAGCTGGCTCTATGCCCCAGCGAGCAAATTTCCTCGGAACTTCCGGTCCATTCGGGCCGTCTCTGTTTTCAACTAGCTGGGCAACAGGCCGTGACCGGGCTACGACACTTACAAGCATCCGATCCTCTGAGGGCCCGGCTTCCCCAAGTCATTCCTCCTTCTCTCGAGACGGTCTCGCCGATACTGATGTCAAAACCCTGGACTATTTGGGCCTTGCCGAAACCCCGCAACAGCCGCGAGCAACACTTGTGCGGCCCTCGGTTGACATGCTTCTCCAACAGCAGCAGCAACAACAGCAGCAGTCTTCGCTTCCTCCGCTGCTTGCGGAACTGGCGATGATGAAGAACAACAGCAGAATTCGTTCCTACTCCGTGAATGCCAAGGAAAAGTATGCGGATGACGAAGATCTGGAATATGAGAGCCGATATGCACAAATCCCGTCAGGGACCGTCACGCCTTCAGCCGCCGCGACAGCTGCTCAGCTAGCTGCAACCCAGGCTCAGATACATCAACACAACCTGGCTGTGCAGGCCTTTGCCAATCACGCATCTGCCAGCCGCCCTCGTGCACGGACAGCTGGAATCCTGGAAGCGCCGCCTCAGCGTTCGTCTATTCGCAACTACCTGGCTACGCCATCGCGTCTGGAAAACAGCTTCAGTGCGGCTGATCTCAACATTGCGGAAAGCGGAGAATACGATGAACTGTCCGAAGCTGTACAGCTGATGCATCTGGGTGGCAATAATGCTTCCAATCTCGGCATGCGGCCTGCGGCGGAAATGGCTGATGAGAACAATCAGGATGGGCCGACTCGCGCACTATGGATTGGAAGCATCCCTGTTTCAACCACGGTCACATCTCTTGAAGCGATCTTCAGCATTTACGGCAAAATTGAGTCCACCCGTGTGCTGACCCACAAGAATTGCGGTTTCGTCAACTTCGAGCGTATTGAAAGCGCTATCCAGGCCAAGTCTTTGCTTAACGGCAAGGAGATCTTCCCTGGTGCTGGCCCAGTTCGTATCGGATATGCTAAGGTTCCTGGGAGCTCTGCAAGTGGCACTCCAGGTGTCAATGGATCTCAGTCCTCGCCCACCCCGGATCCGAATGCAGGCATGAATGGGCCCGATGGTCTGGCCAGATCCGACGGCGGGCTCATTGTCCCTCAAATCCCAGCTCTTTCGGAGCTCCAACCAGAGATGGCTCAGATCGTTCAAGAGTTTGGTGCTGCTGAAGATGATACTCTGAACATCTCTGCTAGTGTTCAACGTGCCATTTCGTTTGATGCGTTTGAGGACGAGATCCCTTCGGTTGCCGAACCCAGCCAGACAAGGATGTTTGATGCCCCTCGCCTCCGCGATATCCGCAAGAGGATCGACAATGGTGCTTGTTCAGTGCAGGAAATCGAAGAGACCGCAGTTGCGATGCTTCCAGAGATTGCCGAATTGGCGTCGGACTATCTGGGCAACACCGTGGTTCAAAAGCTTTTCGAGTTCTGTTCCGAATCAACCAAGGAACAGATGCTGGCGCCGATCGCTCCCCACCTCGCTGAAATCGGTATTCATAAGAACGGCACTTGGGCCGCCCAGAAGATCATTGATGTCGCTAAGACTCCAAATCAGATGGGGTTGATCGTTGATGCTCTCCGGCCATACACCGTCCCTCTATTCCTTGATCAGTATGGAAACTACGTACTGCAGTGCTGCCTACGCTTCGGTGCCCCGTTCAACGACTTCATTTTCGAGACTATGCTAAGTCGGATGTGGGAGATTGCCCAGGGGCGATTCGGTGCACGGGCTATGCGGGCTTGTCTTGAGAGTCATCATGCCACTAAGGACCAGCAGCGTATGCTCGCCGCGGCCATCGCCCTTCACAGTGTGCAACTTGCAACGAATGCCAACGGTGCCCTTTTGCTCACTTGGTTCCTCGATACGTGCACGTTCCCTCACCGCCGTACTGTGCTTGCACCTAGGCTGGTTCCTCATCTCGTCCATCTCTGCACCCATAAGGTCGCTTATCTTACCGTCTTGAAGGTTATCAATCAGCGAAATGAACCCGAGGCCCGTGAGATTGTGCTGAAGGCCTTGTTCTTCAGCCCGGGTGACGAGGTGTTGGAAAGAATTTTGAGTGACCAAACTTCGGGAGCGACTCTGATTTTCAAGGTTCTTACTACACCTTTCTTTGACGAGTCAATGCGCGCCGAGGTTGTCAAGAATGTTTCCAAGGTTCTTATCAAACTCAAGGCAACCCCCAGTCAAGGATATAAACGCCTGATGGATGAAGTTGGTCTATCTTCGCGTGGAAATGCTCGGGACAATCACCACGGACGTGATCACGGATCTAATGCGGACAAGCAACAACACCGTCCAACCTCTCGCCAGGCAGCCTCGAACTACGCTCCACAGCCGCCTTTGGAGAGGCAATACAGCGCGCCATTCCCTACTATGCTTAACCAGAGCATGGACGCTACCCGGCCTATGCCTTCGGAACAACAACCCAGTGTCGGAGCTTACGACCCCTACAGCATGAATGGAATGAACAACCTTGGTTCTGCCGGTGGTATCAACCCTCTTAGCGGGATTGGAGGGGTAAACGCACCTGGATTTGGCCAAGACCCCATGATGCCTTTGGCTCAGCAACAGCTACAGTATCAGGCCTATCTGGCGGCGCAAAGTCGTGGCCTTTCGCCGTCCGGGCTGTATCCAAGTCTCGGAAACTCCAACTTTGGGTTTGCGGGTGGCGCTCCTTCAGCAGATAACCTCCGATCCTTGCAGACTCAGGCTGCTTCCTTGGCCGGGCCTCCCACCCAGCAAATCAACCCAGGCTCGATGTTGAATCAGGCGGCTTTCGCTCCTCAGCAATTCAGCCCCGTCATGAGCACTGCTCAAATGTACCAGTACCCTTCACAGTTCTATGCCCAAGCACAGCCAGCTCAGGCGCAGTCTGCCGGGGGCCGGCGTGGACGCCCAAGCCATCCCCAGCACATGTGAAAGCCCGGGACTCGCCTGCGCGAATGAAGCTGATGTGGGGGTTGCCTCCAGCATTGAGGATTCCCTAAGATGCTTTAATCCGCCATTAACTTCAACCTTATGTATAAAGTTTTTCTTTTTATTTTTTTGCTTGATCTTTCGTTTGCAGTTTCCGGGATACAGAGTAGTATGGCTATATGCATGAAATGACCTTTGTCACACCTAGACCGACGCTGGATCGTCTTGGAAATGGAGGAAGGACTGATATGAGAAAAAAGTGTTATTGTTTATTGTTTATCGAAAGCATCGTGGTGTCGCCTATGTCCATAAGCATCTAAGTGATTTCCCGCCAACCGCCTTGGGGAGTTTGGCTCTATCTCTGTTCACTATAGTCTCTACATTGGGTATCAAAGCAGAGAGCGTCTTGCGATCTTTCAATCTTCCCTCAATGCCTCTTGTGTTCACATGTTGTATTTTGTACATGCGTGGTCGAAGGGGCCTAATCCAAGCTATTTTTGGCTGGGCCGCCGCGCGGGTAATAATCGTGATAATCGTGTAATTAAACTAGTAGTTCTTGTTGGGGAAGCGAAAATTACTGCAGCGTGATCCAAACCAACTAACTGCACTATACCTACCTACGTACGAGTATGATAGCACCGTCACCATCAGCCATACTCTATCAAGACCCTCAGGCCACCACCTTCTTGATTGATATTCCTGCATCAATCGCTCGCGCGCAGTCACTCTCCCCGTTTCAATCATCAGCGCTCTTGCCCTCCGCAAGATCGCCTTCTGTTCTCGACAATGACAAAGATCGAAGACTTCTCTCAACGCCACCACTGAGGGTGCCCTATCCGACTCTTACGGAGCCGAAAACTGATGCGGCCCGGGCAAGAGTCCTTGAAAGAACCCCTCTTGCAGAGAGGCTTCTGCATTCCGACATCCTTGAACCCCTGGTAACGGAGGGGTTGTTCCAGATACGGAGTGCGCTCGACTCGGGGTTTCAATGGTGTCTTCCGCGGGTTGAAATAGATCCCAGCGCTCAGGACTCACCTCGCAATGGGGACATTGGTGACGGAGCTCCCCTCCCGAAGAAGAGGAAGGGGACCGCCGGGCGAACACGCTGCTCTCGCCACGGGAATGGGGACGCTGCGGTGAAGCCGATCGCCTCTGCTTCTGCTGCCTCCACTGCGCCATGCGCTTCCCTCGACCCCCCGTTGATATTGTCTCCCGGCGTGAACCGCTTCAGCTGCATGTCCGAACTCTCCAGCATCGTGGTCCGGAATACGTCGTTGGCATCAGCCACGGTGCACGCTACCTGCACGGGGGATCAGGAGAAGGCAGCGGACGATACGCAATGCTGTCACAGTGCACCTCATCCCCTATCATCACGCCCTGTTCCTCACTCTTTCTACATTCCGCCGCTCTCGAGCTTCCTCCAAGACAGAATCCCGATCTCATCCACCCCCGCCACGCACGCAGAGACCCCCATCCCAGGTCTCCCTCGCCACCGGCAATTCAACCTCATCCTGCTTGACCCACCCTGGGCCAACCGCTCGGTCCGTCGCAGCGGTCATTACCACACTCAGACCTACCTCGACTGGGAACTGCTCACCCAGCGCATTCGCAATGTCTTGTCCGTCCATCTGGTCCAGGAGTCTTCCTCATCCAATAAGGAGGTAGAAACCGCTGAACAGCGAAGCGACAGCAGGCGCAGGAGCGCCATCGCAGCCATCTGGATCACGAACTCATCGAAAGCCCGCAAGACGGCCTACGACGCGATCCAGGGGGCCGGGCTGACGGTCTGCGAAGAGTGGGTGTGGGTCAAGACGACGACGGAGGGCGAGCCCATCACGCCGGTGGGTGCGCTCTGGCGGAAGCCTTATGAGATCCTGGTGATCGGAAGGGAGAGGGCCGAAATGGATCCTCCGGTCTCTGCCTCTCGGGACGACGACGGCCATCCCGCAGCAAAAGCCGGCGAGGATGGCATCACGCGAAGAGTGATTGCGGCGGTGCCGGATGTTCATTCGCGAAAGCCGAATTTGCGCGAGGTCTTTGAGCAGGTGTTCTTCTATGACAGCAGTCCTCGCGACAATGCCGAAATGCGATATACGGCTTTGGAGGTATTTGCTCGCAATCTCACGGCGGGATGGTGGGCGGTTGGGGATGAAGCTCTGAAGTTCAATGCGGAGGAATGGTGGGTTGAGCGTTGACTGGACGATACAGCATTGGCATGGCATGACTTTGATGTTACAGATAATAGCTCAGACGATGCGTTGATTATCGAGAGATTGGATATCTATCTACGGCTCATCCTTCCAGTAGCCATTGCCAATAACCCCGTGACCCAGTGACCCAGTGTATATGTGAACGAGGTATTAGGGACCACCGCCACCTTACGTCCCTGAAACCTTGACGACAACAAGCTATTTCCCTAATTGCCCACCTATATGTATTCCCGATTCAGAAAAAAAAAGCAAGAAACAAACCAACCAACCCACCCTCTCCACCCCCTCCAAATCTTATCCTCGCACTCAGTCAAAACTCGGCCCCAAACTCACCAAACTGAACCTCAAATCCGGATTCCCGCCCTGGGCCTCGACCCGCAAGAACCGCCGCACCCCCAACTCCAACGCCCTCGCACTCAACGCATCCTCCGCGGGGCCCAGCGCCCCGCGGTCGAGGGGCCCCTTCCGCCGCCCGTCCAGCTCCCACAGCCGCCCGTCCGCGCCCTTCACGAACGCCACAAAGTGCAGATCGACATTGTCCTCCGCGGGCGGGGCCTGCGTGTCGCCCCGCGTGGCGGCGTCCGCGTGCGCGCTCTCCAGCGCCGCGCTCTCGTACAGCAGATCCGCGCGGCGCCCGGGGTCCAGCCCCTCCGCCTGTTGGAGGAGGGCGTCCAGATCCGACCCCGGCCGGACCTGCCGCCGCGGCTCGCCGTTGGCGACGGCGTGCAGCAGGCCGATCAGCCCGCACGCGTTGCGGATGGTCTGCTTGAACCACATCACGGGCTCCGTGGGCCCCGCGCCGGTGTAGGCCGGCAGGCTGCGGTCTTCGGTGCGGCGGGCCGTTTCGTAGGTCGCCGAGACCGGGAACACGAGGAGCAGGGCGTGCGAGGGCCGCGGCACGAAGGCGAGCAGGTCCGGTTCGTCGATCGAGTAGACGTCGGTGAAGGCGAGGGTGGCGGGCAGGCCCAGTTGGTGGATTAGGTGGGTCATCACTTCCGGGTTGTTTTCTGGGACCGGGGAATGGTGGGTGGTTAGTATCTTGGGAGATTTGGCTGGGGTTGTTGGGAAAGAGAGGGTGTGTGTCTGTCTGTAGACGTACCGAGGGGCACGAAGGCCTTGTTGGTGGATTCCACGTCCGGGTTGTCGTCGGCCATTTTGAGGATTATGGTGGTTAGTCGATCTCGTTGGTTTGGTCCAGGTCTAACGCGGTTGGAAGTTTTTGGTTTGGATGTGGGAGTAGAGAGTTGCGGGTGCGAGAGCGTTATGGAGAAGAGTAACTGAAGATGGTTTGTTTGGGTGGTGAGGGGTCGACTTGCGGTGTTGCGGGGTTGGGAAAAGTCTCGGGGGCGGAGGCGGGCAAAACGTCATCGTGCAAATACAAAACAAATAATTGAAGAATGCGTAGTACGATGGTTACTGAAATCGAGCACATCAACTGGAAAAATTGTCATCATGTCATTTCTAGCTCATCAAATATTCTAGTGTCGATCGATATGATCCTCCTCTCATGCGGCCAGCGGCTTTTCCCCTCTCTTCAACGGTCCGTAGATGTTCGTCCACAGCTCGCTGGCTTCTCCCAGGAAGTAAGTCAGACTCACATCCGCCAGGCCTGCATCCTCGTCACCGGAGAGAGTCTCCAGCTGAGAGATGAGATTCTCCAATCCAAACGCCTTCCCGGTGGCCTGTGTCGCGCCCGCTTCCAGCATGACGTTGACGACGTGGACATGGAAATGGTAGTATGTCGGCTGGTCTGCAGGTCAAGCGACAGGTGTTAGCAGAACATCGTCCAGCAAATCAAAGCATATAGAGTAGCGAAGGAGTCTTCTCACAGTGCACATAAAGCTTCAACTGATCCTGCTCCAGCTCCGGATACATCTTCACCGTGCCTTCGAGCAGCCGCTGCCGCAGATACTTCAACCACGGGATGTGTCTCTTCTTGAGATCGCGCAAGCTCCAGATATCCCTGCGCTGCACCAAGGCCAGCAAGTGCAGCGATCCCATCGTCTTGCGGTCCCAGTTCAAGTCCGGCAGCATCAGGAACCCATCATCGTTGGCATCGTCGTCGGCCGCCCCATCGTGGTGTCCCCCCTCATCCCGCAGGATTACATCCTCCTGCTCCGTCCGGCCCTCGAGGATGTTGAACACCCAGTTCAGCCGCCCTTCCTCACGCTTGGCGCGCATGTACGGGCGGACGTGGTCGCGGTAGATCGCCGGCGTCTCCGTGACCATGCGAACCACCTGCTCCGAGTACTTCTTGATGTGGGATTCCGTGCACGGCCAGATGAGGTTCAGCTTGAGGTCCGGCGGCTGCTGCCCGCCCGCGTCCGGGCCGGACGACGCCAGATACCACCGGTAGATGTCGTTGTCGCCGAGGTTGGTGACGTGCGTGATCGCGGCGTGGAAGGCTCGGAGGACGGCGGGCGTCTCGGTTGCGAAGGCGGCGCGTTCGGCGGTCAGAATGCCCTGTTGGCCGTCGATGGCGCCGAGGATGGCGATGCGGCGGCCGCTTTGGTCTGGAGATCGGTTGGAGGTGGGTCAGTCAACAGGATGGGATCACGATACATTCAGGTGATCTGATGGTGCGTTTGGAGAGAGAGGGGGGGACTCCGCAGGTGAGGGGTTTGTAGAGTACCGTACCTTGTTTGAGCAACCTGTCGACCTCGAACTTGGAGACCAGAGCCTCCGGGGCAGGACGTTCCGTAGTACTGGCCATTGTGGGAAATGGCTTGCAGGAATGTCAGTATTGGGGGGTGGTTGTTAGGGAGGTCAATGTTGATGAGTCTACCCCAGATGTTCTTCGTTGGGCAGAATTGTGTTGGCGGTGAACCTTATCGATTGCTCAGGGATCGAGTGCGGAGATGCATTGACTTGTACAGTGTACTCAGCCTCTGGTTTTTTTTTTTTTTTTTTTTTTTTTTTTTCTCAAATGTTTAGTCGTATAAGATTCTCATTGTGGCATTTAGAGTTGTCTATTCAAAATGCGAATACACCCATGGATATAGAATGAGTCTAAGCGGAAAAGGCCCATGCAACCTAACTATATATCCCTCATCCGTGATGCTCGTAGGTGTGTGCGTTCCCTTCCCCCGAAAACAAGATCTATATGTTAGATATCATCCTGGGCTGCCCTCATCATTCCTGTCTCGGCCGTATGTCCCGGACTACATCGTCTACACCGATGCCCACCGTCTATCGAGCCATATGCCCGCCATGCTTTCAATTTGCGCGCCCGCAGAATAGTGATTGAACCACGTCACGAACATGTCCGGGTTCACCCTGAGCCCAGGGTGGAGCATGCGGCCGTGAGAGAAGCTGGCGCTGCTGCGATGGGAGCTGATTCCGTTTGCCTGATGTTGGTAGGCGAAAATCCTTTCCAAGCTGGTATTCGAGGCGTCGCTCAAGAAGACGGCTTCGGTTCACTGCTGGGCTGACCGTGCATCTACAACAAGATCTTTAGTATGGGCAGAAGATTGGCCAGAAACCGCATCCACACATACCGCTTCGGCCAATTTGATCCACTCCTCCACCCCCTTCACGAAGGCATCGTCCGCCGCGGGTACCAACTCATGGCCCCAAACCATATACTCGTCGAAGGTTCCCTGCTTCTCGAGGATCTTGACCGGCTCCTCCGGCTGGACTTCCTCGACGTCGGCTTCGTCTTCATTGCGAGTAGGGGGCAAGACACGGTCTGTGCGTGTTGCGATGACGCCTAAAGATTTGATGGGTCGGCAAGTCAGGAAAGAAACCATTTCCGCGAAGTCTTTTGGTTTTCCGCACCTTCGTAGCCTTCTGGAATAGCGACCCGTCGACCCTTGAGCCTGCGGCCGCGGAAATATGCGATCTGTACGTCTTTCTCTGTTGAATATTCAGTATCATCGATGAGCGAGCGGATTGCGAGTACGAGGCGCTGGCTTGCGACTCTTCTTACCTTTCTCGTCGGCTTGGGGTTCCCAATACCGGTTCAATGTTGTCACAGGCCCATCGTAGTGGATTTTGCAGGGAAGAATGTTGGGAGTGAACCGGTCCGTTGACGGTTGAGTTTCAGTCGCAGAGGACTTTGGCGCTGCTTGAATGGCGAACATGCTTGCTTGGTGGGAAAGGACTGTCAGGTGCTAATATAGTTTGCAGTGACTAGAGTTTGACAAAGGATAGAAAAAGCCTCAATACCAACTTTGACAATGGTGGAGAATTGTTTTTAGATCGCAATGTCTGATTGTCCCTATTATCTTCTTCGAGGATGGTTGTATGCTCGACCCCGGAGAACGCGACGCGTTGCCCGCGTAAAGTGGGCGAACGGAGCGGAAGCGGAGTGTCTTTCCGTTGCCAGTCCACCCGAGTTCATTTGTTTAGACTACCATAGCACCTCCAGGCCGTATTACTAGGAGAGAATAACATGTAGTAGGTATAGTTTGTTTATATTCTATATACTCAGAAAAGCCTCAGATGTTGAGTAGCTTTGTAACTTAATCAAGCTGGGGTATATTTAAGACAGATAGATCTTGCCGACTCATCAAGACATTGTTGAAATCACCTCTTACGGGTCTTCTTCTTCTTCTTTTTCTTCTTCTTCTGATCGTCACCCGGTTCCTTCTCGACCACCACGCGCACTGGCCACTTTTTCGAATGTTCTCGTTCGAATGTGTCCTTGTCCCGGCGGTAAAGGAGCATCGTGGCCTTCGCATCCTCAACACTAGAGTGGGCACCATCTTGGATATTCAAGCCCAAGAACTCGGAAGCCAGCATCTTCAGACGAGGGGAGCCTCCGCCAGCTATCTTTCGGTAGGGCTGGTGTTTGCTGGTGTCTCGGATATCGCGCTTGGGGTGGCTCAGCAGCAGAGCATCCAAGTCGTTGCTCACCGCGTGTCCCACGAGTATGCGTCCACTAAGAATTTCCGTAACCTCTTGTTGAACCTGCTCGAGCGACCGCGCATTGGTCATGTGTTTCGGAAGTATACCGCTGACATGCGTCCGCCAGTCCGTGACCATCTCCTTGGGTCGGACATACGAGTCGTAGATCTGCTCGCCGTTGAAGTTGACAATACTGACACGCGCAAGGGCCGAGTCGTTATCCGGGTTGGGGCCGACGCCCACCATTTCGCAATCCATCGCAACGTATTTTCCTAGCTCAGCACTAGTCTACAGTCAGCAATCGGGTCCAAGGCGAGCCACAACGGCAAAGAAGAGCAACAAAGTGGTAACGGACGTTGGTGAACGGCCTTCATTGACCTTGGAAGTTTTCGATTCCACGACCGATGCGGCGGCGGAATTCCTCCGCGACGTTGGCTTTGAGCTGTCTGATACGGTGGCCTCTGGACCTCCATCTTGGGTGCTTTGCGACATGTTTCTCTTCTTGATGGGGGCCTTTTTCCGTTCGATCTTCGGTTTCCCGTCGGCTGCGTCGGTTCGGCGTTTTTTCACGGTAGCATTTTGCGTCTCGCGGTCCGAGATCTTGCGCTTGGTGGCGGAGGAGGAGGAGGCGTTGCTTTGCTTTAACGTCCCCTGGAGTTTCTTCCAATTATTGGAGAGGTTTTTCAAGTCCATGCCAAAATCAGACCAAGTGGCTATTGCATTGTGGTCTGGTCAGGATGGCAGAGAGGGAGGGGATCCGGAAACAAAAAAAAAGATTCAGTTGCTGCGGAGGCAGACTAGGCTGGCCCGGCAACTTTCCTGAACCGGCCTTCCCTCCCGCACTAAATTTTCGGAACAGGATCCACATGTCAGTTCTCGATCGCTGTTGTAGGGGCTTATCGATATTGCCCGCCCATATCAGCCAGCCCACCAGGATTCCAAAAGTACGGTACGTATCTACTCAATTGCTTATAAAGTCTCTATGATCAAGTGTGATGATGGCATATACAGAATTCTCGTTGTAGCCTTGACCCATATTATGTGAAATTGCTTTTAAAATCCACCGCATGAAAACGCCAAAAAAGGGAATCTATTTACAAGCCTGGAACCTGGAAGTCCTTGTGGGACCATTTCACTGTAATCTCCCTCTTGGGCTTCTTGACCTGTGTCACTGGTTTGCGAGCCTCCAGCTTGCCTTGAACAACCAAGGTCCGGAATCGGTCATCGAGCAAGTTGCCCTCGGGTTTGAGCAAACGCAACGAGTCTTGAAGCTCATCCGGTAGCACGACCTCCAAACGCTTCTCGGGAGCACTGTTATCGGGTCAGTAAGCAGAAGGTAACGGGAAAAGGGAGATGTGCGACATACCGTAGCTTTCCGAGAGGTCTGCGGCGCAGAACAGTATCATCACCTTCCTCGTCCGAAGAAGAGCTGTCTTCCGACTGCTCGGCAAGCTCAAGCTCCTTTGCTTCGATTTCTTCGGGAGTGAGATTGGCACGCGCATATTGCTCTTGTCTCTTCTTCATCTGAGCCTCCCACTTCGCTTGCCGCTCGGCCTCCTTGCGTCTCTTGATCCTGTTCCTCTCAGTCTTGGTCTTCCGTTGCGGACGCTTCTTGTTCAGCCATTCAGGCTTCTCGTATTCGCTCTCAAAGCCCTCCCAAGCACTCTCGTCATCCGACCTTACCGCACCGTCGTCGTCTTTAGCCTCTGCGATCATCCGTTGTCTTTCTTCTTCCTTGCGCTCTTCCTCCAGGCGCTTCTTCTCATCCTCGACTGCCTTCTGGCCGTGCTCTTGTAGAAGCTTGTCCCAGTCTTCGAATGTGGGGTTGTAACTCGTTCCGGCAGTCGGGGCGCGAACTGCGGGGATCGGCTTGCCGTTCGCAGCGAGGGAGATAGGAGCGTGCTTCAAGGTAACGGGTTCGACCTTCTGCTTGGGCTTTTCCAGGAAGTCGAACTTAGGGTCCTCGTAGCGAGTAGTGTCCTCCGCATCGGCCCAGGGGTCGTACAACTCGGTCTCGGTCTTGTTGGTGGGTTTGCCTTCCTTGGCCACCTGCTTCAAGCGCAGCCAATCCTTCCGGGTAACCCAATCGGCCTTCTGTCTCTTGCTCTTCGGTTCAAGAACCCCGTCGGTGACCTTCGAGTTCGTCCGTGTGCGTGTGTCCACAGCAGGAATCGCAGAGCGCTGTGCGATAATCTCCTCCGACTTCAGAAGTTTGCGCTTCTTCTGAATTGCCTTGCGGACCTCCGCTGAACCAGTGGTATCAATTACGAACAGCTCCTCCGAGGGCTTCTCCGCAATAACACCCCTAGATGTAAATGGCACGTTAGTGAGACTCCAAACAAAACCGAAAAGAAAACCTGATAAGATTCCCGTACCCTTTGATCTCTTCATCTTTCAAGAGGCGGAGGCCTTCCTGAACCTCCGTGATGTCAACATTTTTGCGCCAGGCCTTCTTGCCCTTGCGGGATGGCTGGCTGAATTGCCTGGGGGCCTCAGTGGAAGCAGACATCGTGTGTGAATTCTGCTACGGAGATATGACTTTGTGAAATCTTATCTTTTTTGCGGCATCCTAAATTTTGATTTTCCGACCAAAAATCTGGACCCGCTTACATAAGATCGCGCGGGGAGGAGCCAACGCTAGGCCAGTTGTCGCGCGCTAAGGCTCTGCGCGGCTATCGCGGGCAAAGTGACGAACGCCCGCCTCAGGACTTGATCTCTCGCTCTGCACCGCGTTGATTCCCCGTCGGCACTACCCAGCGTGGACATCAGCGTTCCACTTGTCATTCACCCTGCGCATTATTTTGAGGTCATTTCCAGATTTCTTTTGTTATTGTATCTCCCTTGGCTCGCTCCTGTGAGCCGCCGGACTCTGAACAGCCATGCCCGTCGTCAAAGGAGGTGTCTGGTGAGAGCCATTGCTACATTACTTCTTGTCGCCGAACCCCCAGCTAACGTACTACCTAGGACCAACATTGAGGATGAGGTGCTTCGTGCGGCGGTAAGCTTTTCCTTTTCCGATCGATAGACGTGGTGCTGCGGAGCTCTAAGCGATGCTAATGTACCACTTCCTTAGGTGTCCAAGTATGGTATGAACCAGTGGGCTCGCGTATCCTCTCTCTTAGCACGGAAGACACCCAAGCAATGCAAGGCGCGGTGGGTGGAATGGCTGGACCCTGGTATCCGCAAGGTCGAATGGTCTAGGGAGGAGGATGAGAAGCTGCTGCATCTGGCCAAGTTGATGCCCACACAATGGCGTACAATTGCGCCCATTGTAGGGCGAACGGCAACGCAATGCCTGGAGCGCTATCAGAAGCTGCTGGATGAGGCTGAAGCTCGAGAGAACGATGAGCTAGGCCTGGGAGGTCCTTCCGGTGCAGAGGCGGCTGCCCCCAGTGCGGATGACGTCCGCCGACTACGGTATGATTCTGTGACCATCTCCTAAAATAATGATCCTGCAGTGCAAATTGCTGACTTTTGCCTAGGCCCGGTGAACTGGACCCCGACCCGGAATCGAAACCCGCTCGGCCCGATACGATCGACCTTGACGAAGATGAGAAGGAGATGCTGAGTGAAGCGCGTGCTCGTCTAGCAAACACACAGGGAAAGAAGGCCAAGCGGAAGGCCAGAGAACGACAACTGGAAGAGTCGCGACGATTGGCGGTCCTTCAGAAACGACGTGAGCTCAAAAATGCTGGCATTAATATCAAGGTCGTTACTCGCAAGAAGGGCGAAATGGACTACAACGCCGACATTCCCTTTGAGAAGCCTGCGGCACCTGGCTTCTACGATACCACAGATGAACAAGGTCGAAACGAGAGGCAGCGGGAGATGTTCGATCCTCGCAAGCAACAACTAGCGAACAAACGGAAGGGTGACCAGGACGAAGACGCGGAACGGAAGAAACGGAAGAACGACAAGAATAGCAACTCCGCCGCATTCGCAGCTGCCGCTCGCGCTGGTCAGATGCAGAAGATCAGGGAGGCTGAGCAAAGCAGCAAGCGGAGGGCGCTCGTGCTTCCGAGCCCCCAGGTCAACGAAAGTGAGATGGAAGACATCATCAAGATGGGCATGGCGGGTGATAGGGCCAGTAAGATGGCAGGCGATGAGGAGGGAGCTCGAGGCCTACTCGGTAACTACAATGCGATTGTTGGTGGGACGCCTATCAGGACACCCAGAGCACCCCCGCAGGAGGATCACATCGCAAACGAAATTCGAAACATCAAGGCTCTCACCGAAACTCAATCGTCTCTGTTAGGTGGTGAGAATACTCCCCTTCACGAAGGCGGGGCCACTACTGGATTCGATGGAATTGCCCCTCGCCGCCAGGAAATCGTTACCCCCAACCCTATGGCTACCCCATTCCGGCAAGGCAACGGCGTCGGCGCTACACCTATGCGCGGTGGTATCGGACCCGGCGCTACTCCGCTGCGGACACCTCGAGATCATTTTGCGCTCAATCAGGCAGAGGCCGGGCAGCTTATCGGCAGTACCCCCCGCGATATCAAGATATACGAGAAGAATGCACGTCAGACCATTCGCGGCAAGCTTGCTGCGCTTCCCAAACCCAAAGAGACGGAGTGGGAGCTTGAAGAACTTCCCACAGAGTCCAATGAGCCCTCGGTAGCCGCTGAGGATACCGAAGAAGATGCGGCTGAACGTGATAGGAGAGAGAGAGAGGCGCGAGAACGTGCCGCCCAGGCCGAACTCAAACGTCAGACACAGGTATATCAGCGCGCCCTACCCCGACCAAGCGTTCTCGATATCGATGCGATGCTGGAACGGGTATCACATATCACGGATCCCATCTCTGGATTGATTTCCAAGGAAGCCGCTCTCTTGATCGCCCACGATGCCCGCAAATTCCCTGTTCCCGGCGCTAAAGTGGAGGGCAAGGCACGGAAACTGGAGCGACTTGACGACAGTTTGATTGAGCAGGCCCGTGCAGCTGTCACGGCGGAAGCTTCGACATCCGGAAAACTCGAGGAGTGGCAAGAGAACTTTGATGAGCAGTGGTCAAACAAGCATTCTGATGTCCTACCTGGTCTTGCCAATTATACCGATGAGGAGGAAGACGTCTTCCAACAAGAGCAGCGCATGATCAGCGCTTTCGATAACGAACAAGCCTCATTGCTGGCCACAGCTGAGCGAGGCAACAAGCTGGAGAAGAAGCTTGCATTACACTATGGTGGCTATCAGAACCGGGCGAAAACGCTTCGCACGAAGATCGTCGAAGCCAGCGATGCACTTCAAAGATCGAAAGATGAACTCGATGCTTTCCGAACTCTCCAGATCTCAGAGGATTCGGTGATCTCGCGAAGGCTGGAGAAGCTTCGAGATGATGTTGCTTTCGTCATGAGGAGAGAGCGCGAAGCGCAGGACCTCTACAAGAGCAGGAAGGACGAGCTGGATGAGCTGGTGACAGGCACTGGGGGTATGGTGAACGGCTGGCATTGAGGCCCCAACAAGGATACCTAGATTGACGTTTGACCTGGTTATTCGAAATTTAATCATGCCCTACATGTACGATTTGTATAGTATTTCCTCATTCTCCCCCGGAATGCGCGGAGCGATGGTGTCACTGGGCACACCATGGAATCGGTTACAGAAGTTGGTTTGCAGCACAAGTATGCATAACAAAAAATGCTTATGTGCAGGCAATTTATGTTGCTTTAGATGCATTTGTATATTCACACATGTTCGAAACGTAGCATCCCATAGCTCGGAGGCGAACCAAAGCAACGTTACGTACCGAAGCAGGCAAGCTGGGGATGAACCAAAAGCGGATGGCAAAAGTTCAAAGGCGGTCTCTTCCGGCGCATTCGCAACGGAGATTCCTCCCATCCCCTCCTATCAAACCCCTTCGCGTTTCCATCACGAAACTCGTGCCCTTGAGTCCTATCATCTAAGAACTTGTCTTGTATCGAAAGAATAAACGTCCCTCGAGCACCATGGGCGGCAGGGACGAAACCGGCACACCGGACCCCGTTGAGAAAGGGTTCGCCACCCTCAATACCATCCGGTAAGCGATCAAATAATTATTTGCATGCTTGTTTCGAAGGTTTCAACGTTGATTTCCTCGGTCGGAAATACTGATCAGAGTGCTAGGATCGGTGTGAAAGCTATGGTACAGAAAGTCAGTTGTCGCAATTTCCCTGCGCTTCACTTTTCGCCGGCGGCCCATCATCACGTGATATGGCGATGGGCTGTATACTACAAGCCTCGACCGGCAACGTAAAGCTGACTGGCTTCCCCGTCTAGGATGGAGAGTTACGAAAAGCGGAAATCTTGTCTATAAAGCAGCGAAAAGACGGTCCTTCGTTTTAGTATGCTCACTCTACCCCTCCGCTGCACTTGGCATCTTGAGTTTCGCTGATAGCAGCTGCGCAGTGTCCATTATGTTGATTTCAACAAGCGTCTGGACGGTGAGTGTTCTGAGAACCTAGAGTGGATCCGCTCCTAAGTCCTGACATGGCAACAGAGTGGATTGCCTCGTCGCGCATCGATCTGTCGCATGAAGTTGAATGGCCCCAGCCAGAGAAACCGGAGAAGAAGAAAGCCGGCCCCGGCAACAAAGCTCCGAGCAAGAACACGCAGAAACGCGCCCGAGCCGAGAGCCGCGACGTATCAGCGACCCCGGATCTCCTCACGGGGAAGAACGCCAACGTCGGCAAAGCCCAGCGTCCCTCGAAGGCGGGTGGGAAGGAGAACCGCGGCGATGAGACGCCGGCCAACCTCTCCATCGGCGGCGGCTCCGAGGCCGTCTCCGCGGACGGGACGCCCAAGCCGGAATCCGACGACGTGGACATGGTCGATGTCAGTTTCGCCAAGGATGTCAAGGAAGAGGAGAAAGCCCTGGGCCTCATGTCCCGCGAGGAGGAGATCGAACGGCTGCGGACCAGCGGCAGTATGACGCAGAACCCGACGGAGATCCACCGCGTGCGGAACCTGACGCGCCTGCAGATGGGCAAGTACGACGTGGAGCCGTGGTATTTCTCGCCCTACCCGGCCTCGTTCTCGGACGCGGACATCGTGTACATCGACGAGTTCTGCCTGGGGTACTTCGACAACAAGAGGTCGTTCGAGCGCCACCGCTCCAAGTGCACGCTGGTGCACCCGCCCGGCAACGAGATCTACCGGGACGACTACATCTCCTTCTTCGAGGTCGACGGCCGCCGTCAGCGCACCTGGTGCCGCAACCTCTGTCTGCTCAGCAAGCTGTTCCTGGACCACAAGACGCTCTACTACGACGTCGACCCCTTTCTGTTCTACTGCATGTGCAGCCGCGACGAGACCGGCTGCCACCTGGTCGGCTACTTCTCCAAGGAGAAGGATTCCGCCGAGGGCTACAACCTGGCCTGTATCCTGACCCTGCCCCAGTACCAGCGTCGCGGCTACGGCCGTCTCTTGATCTCCTTCAGCTACGAGCTGAGCAAGCGGGAGGGCAAGCTGGGCTCGCCCGAGAAACCCCTCAGTGATCTGGGTCTGCTGGGCTACCGACAATACTGGCGAGAGACGCTCGTGGAGATCCTCATGGAGTCCGGACGGGAGAACATCAGCGAACACGACCTTTCCTTGCAGACCTCCATGACCGAGAAAGATGTCCATGAAACGCTGGTCGTGTTCAACATGCTGAGATATCATGTACGTTTTCTGTCCCCTCCCCCCTTCATATCAGCAAGCCGGCCGGCCCACCTTCCCAAACCAACAACACACCCACTAACACAATCATCTGCCTTACAGAAAAGCAACTGGGTCATAGTCCTCACCGACCAAGTCGTCGAAGAGCACAAGAAGCGTCTCGAAAAGGAGAAGCTCAAGGGGGCTCGGAAAATCGACCCCGCCCGCCTGCAATGGAAGCCGCCGGTCTTCACTGCTTCATCGCGCACGTGGAACTGGTAAGGTGGACGTGGTGCTCTGGCCTTGCCATCAGGTTGCCTGCGTCAATGATCTACACAAGACCTCCTAGCTCGCAAGTTAAGCGAGGATTGATACCCCCTTCCCCTACTTTTCCTCCCTCCCTCCTTCAATTCCGAATTTATTCCCTAGGAGTTTGGTGCTGCCTTTAAAGATGTTTGGCCTTTGTTTCTGTCCGGGGTGTTTGGTGATCTCATGGTGTTGAGGAGGAAACTGAGGTGTTTTTTTTTTTTTTTTTCTTTTTGCCTCTCTCTTTTGTTCAGCCTTTTCTTTTCTTGGATGGTGTAAATTATGATCTTATATTCTCTGGAGCAAGGAACAGATCATGTTTCGCTGAATGCTCTAAAACGTTCAATCAGTTAGGAAGTAGCAGTGGCTCATTCACACTGCCTAGATATAAACAATCAAATATACGAAGAGCATCTGGTGATAACCAAAGTAATAATCCAAGGAATAACCGTGTATCTCTTCTACGAAGCATCTACGGTTCAGAAAGCTCAGCCCCACCCTTCACTTTTAAATAGATATACAGTCCCTTCAGAGTCACCACCGTAAACTGTTTGTAGTACTAGAGATACCCCCAAAACCCCTCTTCAAGTTTCTAAGCCCCCTAATTTCCACATCAACGACCCTCTACGACCCAGGAACCACGAGTAGAACATTCTGTTAGGTATTGAGAATGGGAGCACACGTTCAGGGCGTGCGCGCGCACACACAAAAGCTAATTACACGCTTTCAGGAACGGAGGTACAAAAGAACAAAAAAGGGGCCCGCAGGTGCGCTCTACCTCTCTCTCTCTCTCCCGGTTTTCCTCTTTTTTTCTTCCCCTTTCCCCCTTTGCGTGCACAGTGCAATATGCAACCCAATTTTGCCATTGCACTTCAACGAGCCTGGGAAAGACCATGTCATGGAAGAATAACATGCCTGGGCGGGAAAACCTAGACAAAGGACTTTTTTTTTCATGCAAGCAAGTCGTTTCAAACGAGTTTCCAGGCTGGAGAGAAAGAGTGTGAGAGCGGGTGAGAAGCGTGGGGTCAGAATATGGGTTGAATGTTGACATATGGATGGTGAGGGAGATAGATAATGGGTGAGTTGTTTGCGGACTCGACCCAGAGAACCATGAATGAGGTCGAGGGTTGGGAGATGATACAGGACAAAGAGATGCGGAGAAGGTTGAAAATGAGAGAGGGAGGAAGACACGGAGAGAGAGAGAAAGAGGAATGAAGAAATGGACATCCATGATTCATGCCAAATGGAATAATGGCAAGGGAGTGAGTGGTAGCAACCGCCGACGCATCTTGCCTTGAAAAGAAGCTGACATCCCATCCCGCGCTCGAAGATCAGTATGTTACTCTGAAATAGGTACTAACAAGGTATGGCGCCAGGGAATATTGCACGGGCAAAAGAAAAGGAAGATTAAAGGAGTACTAAGAATTCAGACCGAACCCAGACCGATCAACAAATCCCCCGCAGGCGTAGCTCATCAATACCGAAATGAACGCTCAATGAACATCTGGCAACCAGCAAAAGCCAGCGAAATTTTTTTTCAAAGAACCAGTTTACTGGGACCCACTGAATGTGCGGGCGCCCCAGGACGCATTTCGAGATTGACGTCGTGGAGAGCTGCCGCCATTCGTCTGCTGAGCTGAGGTGGGCTTTTTCGAGACTGATCCTCCGGAGGTCTCACGTGGCTTCGTACTCTTACGAGGTTTGTAGGTCGTGGAATTGCGCGGCCGGGAGTTGGGCGTTCCCATTTTCTTTGGAAGGGAGACAGTCTTCGCAACAATAGCGCCTGGAAGTCGAATCGTAGCGCGAATATATCCGGAGGGGTCTCTGTCATGGAAACCAACCGAAAACGGCTCAATGCTATGGATTTGCATCGACTTCAAGTTCTTGGCTCGTAGCTTCGACTGCGTGGGAGGTAAAGCGGCTTGCCATGCTGCCGGAGGAGCGTGGGTTGGCACTCGAACAACTGGCAGAGACCCCGCTTCGCGATCTTCGAACATTTCCTCGGCTTCCTCTACCTGCTTTGCGGTTATCTCGCCGTCCCCGACTGTGAGCTCAACGTTGAAGGGCAGAGAAACCGAGACGGCAGCAATATGAAGTTGAACATCGAGAGGCTCCTTCGTCGCTGATGTGACCGCCAGAGCATTCTTCTTCTCCGGTACAGTCTTCTTGCCGAACAAAGTATTGATCTTTTCCTGCCAGGAAGTCGCTGTCGTACCATGTTGCGGGCCGGTGCGAGGGGGTGCAGCAACCATTGAGGCGAAAGTTGGCGGCGGGGGCGGCGGCGCGACGATCTTCGGGGGGAGCTTGACTATAGGCTTCGGTGCTGGGAGATGGACCAGTGGTCTGTTGCAATCACCTGTGTATACCGGATGGCTGGACATTTCTTCAGGCGGAGGTGGGGAAGGGCTTCGATAATACTCGGCTTCATCAGCCATTGGCTTCCGAGGAGTCTCCGTGGCCTGTGGGAAGAAGCGTGAACTACGCACTGGAACACTACCAAGAGGGCGTGCGTGCGTATCCGCGAAAGGAAGATTGCCAACAGGGTGATCGAGCCCCGGAAGAGGGTTTGCAAGTGGAGCGTTATTCTCGTTCGATCTCGAAATTCCAACCACCTGTCTCTGTCCAGCCTGGTCCCCGGTGCGGACTTGACGCCAGGTCTCATTGAATGTAACCTGAAGCGACGAAGGCCCTTGTGGGATTGCACTCATTTCGTGGCGAATCTTATCGTTCTCTTCTGCCTCACGCTTGGAAGCAACCGCATGGAAATTGTTCCAGGCTGCAGTACCAGTACCGCGGTTCTCATGCTGACGATGTTGAGTATGTTGCGAACTGGGAGGACCGATGGGGCCGGGCCTCCCAATAGGGTTGATGACCTCATAAGGAACATGGCGAACCTCAGGAGATGGTAGAGGTGAGATCGACGTAGCTTCTTGCGGAGACCGCGCGGGTGCGGAGAAAGTTTGTGCTGGTGCAATGGGTGGTTGATCCAAACCTAGGTGACTGCGGAGCGAGATGTCTCGTGCTGGGAAACCCCCAAGGCCCTGTTCAAAGATTCCGTTCCCTAAAGTCTTATCACTGCTCAGAGGCTTCCAGGGGTTTGCAATTGGTGGGGCAGTGTTCACAAATTTCGGATTCGGCGACCACGGCAGATATGAGCTAGGAGGGTTGATATTGCCCCTCCACTGCGGGTTCTGCTCGTCAATCTTGGCATCTGGGAGTTGATCAGACGACGGGGCCGGGGTATCGTTGCTCTGCTGCATCCCGTTTGTCAAAGGCGCCTCATGCTTGGGCTCACGAGCCGGGGAAGATGTGCGTCGCACACCAGCTGTGGCAACAGGTTTCTCCGTAGCTCTTTCCCTCTCGACAACGAGCTTCTTCACGGTGTCGGGATGGTGAACTTTCATCATTCCATACTGCTTCGGTTCCCCACTTGGCTCGGGAACAGGAGGTTTCGGAGGGGAATGTAGCACATGTGCGGTAGCTTGTTGAGCATTAGCTTCATTCTTTCCAGTGTCGACTGATTCTCTGCGTAGTGACTTTGGTTTCTCTGGTGGAGGACCGAGCGCCTCCAGCTTCTGCCGGATTCTTTCACGCTTTGCAGCTTCCTCTTCCTTCTCCTGATCAAGCCTCCGCTGGCGAGCTTCCATCCTTTTCTCCTTCATGATACGTTCTTGCATTGCTACAGGGTCTTCCTGAGGCGCCTGCGGCACTGTCGTCTGCTCATCGGCTGCCTGACTCACTTCGGTAGATGCAGTGATAGTTTTATCTTGAACATGCGTAGGACCCCGCGCAGAGTAAGGGCCAGCGCCACGTCGATCAGGAGAGATCTCACGATGAAGAATGTCTTTGGGTGCCTCTCTAATGAAGACGGATGGATCAGGCATCCCATTGACTTGAGAGCCCCTTCTAGACTCGAATGCTTTGTGAACCACGTCAGGTCTACCTATCGACATCCGACGTCCAAAACTGCCGCTTCCACCACTGACATTGGAAGATGTTCGGCGGCGCGTCCAGTGCACACCATCTTGACCACTCGAACGATGCGTCTGGAATGCCGCGGAAGGCTCTGCCGGGCCAGTTTGATCGCCTTGTGCTGGTCTCTGAAGCACAGATGGTGTGCGGAAGGTTTGCTCAGCACGCCATGGCCCTTTCCTGGTGTCAGGAGCAGGCTCGTAACGACCCGATCTAGAGTTGTAAAGCTCGCGTGTTCCAGACTGCATTTCTCTCCAAGATCGGTTAAAATCATCGGCTGCAATCTCCTTGGGAGGCAATGCCCCGGTGAGACCATCGGCAACATGGGGCTCCCTGACGGGGACGCGCATAGGTGGTTGAACCTGCATTGGGGGCATCACGGGTGACACTTTCTCGACCGGGGGAAGAGGAGCCCAGGGTGACTTGGCCGGAGGTGGCGCCGGACTAGTCGATAGCAGGGGAGATTTGTCGTTTGGTCCTTTCGCGATGATACCAGCGCTCTTAGCTTGTCTTTCGGCGTTCGCTCCAAGTCGTAAGACAGTCGGGTTTGGACCAACTGACGTTATGGTTTTGGGAATATTTGGAACAGGCTTCGGGGGTTCTTTTGGAGGCGCAGCTTGCTCGACCAGAGGGAAATCCTTTTGGAAGTCTGCGACGGCCTTTTCTTGACTCGGTATCGGCGCTGTTGTGGGAGGCTCCGGGTGAGTAAGGTTCGTTTTCGTCCCGTCAGTCCATTCAATTGTCTCAGGGGCCCAGTCGTCTTCGTCGTCATCGATATCTGCCCATTTCGATTCCGTGCCCGCGCCGTCTTCTTGGATTCTAGAAGTCATGTGGATGCCATATTGTTGCTTCAGTTCCTCATCAGTCAGGTGTTTAGGGGGGGTCTGTTGAACCGCTGGATGCAAAACAGTGTTAGCAAAGGATTAATAACAGCATGTCGTACATTGAGCCTTACGTCGATTCTTATTCCAAACCTGATTTGGATCCGGTCCGCTGCCACCTGCTTTGGATGCGCTCATGCCTGATTTTGATAACGAGTCCCGTAGGCTGCTAGTGGACTTTACGACCAATCGGGGTCGTGAGGTCTGTTGCGGCGTTCCCAGGGGAGTTGTCAGAGTCGAGGAGGGGGCTGTGGGCCATTAGAACATGGATTCGACAAACAAGCTTATTCGAGTTACCTTTCTCAGAGGGTTTGCTGATGGGAGGAGTGCCAGGCGCCTTGGGAACCGAAAATTTGGCAAAAGTGACCGGCTTAAATGACGTCGGCTTCTTTGAACCGGCACGCGCATGGAGTTTGCTCTCAGCCCGACTTGCGTCGGACTCAGAACCTCCTTGCGAAGCTGTGTCCTCCCCAATATCCGACCCAGAGGTTACACCATTCATTTCTAGCGCTCGTGCTGCGACCGGCACAGGAGCGTACTTCGAAGTGTCCTGGGTCACATTCAGTATGATGTAGGTCGCGACACACGCCTCAAGTTAGGCCACTCACACTCGGCATTTGTTCAGAGTCCTCTCCTTTCCCGTGCTGACCTGATGGTTCTGCTGCTGCACCCGTCTGGTATTCACCCTGTTGAGCGTTCGTCCCCGTCTCGGCTCGTATCGTTGTAGCGGTATCTTTCGTCTCCCCCGCGTCCCCTCCAACAGGTGTCTTGTCGGCGGTGCTCGCAGGAACGTCGGAAGGCGAAGGATCGCCGCCCGACAGGGTTTGGTTTACCACATCGTGGTTACTCTGCTCTGCCATAACAATTCTCGAGTCTGTGAGGCCAACAGGTTGCGACATCTGTTAGACAAGCGTTCTGAACAGGTAAATATGGAAACAAGAGGCGGCTGAGATCAGAAAGTCATGGATGCATGCAGAGGGATGGTCTGAAGATATACCTATTGTCAGGTATCAGAGATCGCCACGGTTGGACTTGCTAGCTCAACTGTTTGAGCCGTAAAAGCTCCGAACGACCAGGTGGACGGCGGAGAGGGGACCAAGATCAGAGGAATGGCTGGAAAGCCAGGGAAAGATAGGAAGGCGGAGGAAGGGCAGGCGTTTGAGAGCTTGTAGAGTGAGAAGTGAAAGCCGCTGCCCAGGCAGACCCGTTAAGGGGGGGGAGGTTGCGATAGAGGAGGTGGTGATGCTTGTGAATGATCGGGTGATGGCTGCAGTCATTGACGGTGACTTGACGGGACGGTTCAGGTTGAGGCACTAGGGTGGCTGTTTTCGGTTAGCGCGGCCACCTCCCGCAAACCCTGTGGCTGGAGCCGCGTTGGAGCCTTTGTTGCCGCCCGCATCGGATCGATTCACTCTGTGCTACAACACCACCTTCAGCCCCCAGTGCCAGCAACTTACATCTCACACTGTTTGTGGTGATCGCGCTTTACCAGTTACATTGATGTCCACTGACACCCCCCCTCACGAAGATTGCATCGCACAGTACACGGAGATGCACTGGCCGACGTCGAGTTCAAGTAGTTCCTTTACCACCACGACACCTACCAACCACCGTTGACTCATTTGGGCAACCTAAACCTCATAACCTTGACAGTGTTTCACACTTGGAACTAGACAGAACCTCTATCCAAGCGGGCAGACTCACCTGCAATATACGGTTTCATTACGGTCGGAAGATGTCTTTGCAACAACAGCCGTCTTGCTGTCGGTGTTACTGGGCATTGACTGAAACTCGAGGCTTCAGTGAAGGCTTGTTTGAACACCACAGTCTCTACTGATTTTCCTTCTCCGTTCAGACCATCGAAATACCCAAAACCCAATCGGCCGCAGGTCTCACTACGTTGAAATCGTTTAGCGGGTCGACAGCAGATCGAATGGTGGCCCCTCATGACTCATTGACACCGTACGCTATCAAAACATCACTGAATCTGTATAATCACCGCAGATCACCAGCGCTTTGCTACTCTTGAAAGTATAAACCAAAGAGTCGACCTGCGATCACAAGGAAGTCATCCACAAGGAGTTCGTTCACCTGGGAAATATAATGGAGTCTTTCGTCCAATGCATGCGAACCAAGCCCATTTGGGAAGGTGTTTAAAAACTGCATTCATTGCGGTATTCATATGACTTCGAATCATAGCAGGATGGACAGTACTCAGTGCAAGGCATACGAGGGACAATAATGAGGTACCCGTAGAATGCTTTGCAAAAGTGGGATGTCGAATTCGTAGTCGGATCAAATTCGATTCGATCGGCGATCCCAAGAGTCACACCTCATGATGTAGCCAGGGCATAAAACATACTAGACGTTGACAGCGTTAGGGTTCTGGATGATTAGAGCTCCACTACTTTAGCCTACATAAGGGCGATGGTGCGGCGAGATGCGGCGCCGATAAGAGAACCGGGGTGACATCACTGGTGCGAGGGTCACTGCCCTATGAACAGTGGGTGTGATTGGGCTACAATGTAACTACATGGACCGGGATTGCCAGGTTCTAGAACTACAAGAATATGGAGAGCGCAGACGATTGGAAAGCTTTGCATGAGGCGCTGGCCTTACAGGGCGTATCGGTACAATGACTGAACATGCAGCGGTTCGGGTATCCCAGCACAAGATCGGACGTCGGCAATCCGACGACTTGAACAAGACGATATTGACCTCCAACAGAGCAGAACGTCGGAGATAGGTGCGGGGGTGTGGAAGTCGTGGGATCTCGTCTTGTAAGATGGCGGGGCGACCGCCAGCGGTCCTCATGAAGACGTGCGGAATAAACTCATGGCAGCTCGGTGACGGGCGGCGCAGGTTGTGTTGGAATGCTCTTGAACAAGGAAATGAAAATTTTGTTTTTTCTTTCATTCAGGGGAATCTATGCATAAGATCAAGGTGTGCTAGTACACCCGGGAACCTTGCTTCATCTCATCTTAATGCAAAGGTTGACCCCCAGATGTAAAACCCAGAAACACCAAACGACCGCAAACGACCAGATATCATTCGTTTAAATGTGGGTGTCGTAGGGGATGGGGGTGATGGTCTCGGGGGCGGAACCCTCAACGGTGTGAGCCTCGCGGGGGCCGACGGGCTGGCGCTTAAGGTGGAGGTGGACACCCTGCTCCTTGGCCTGGCGCTTCTTCTCGGCGTTCAGCTTGACGCGCTTGATGAAATCCTCACGGGAGCGGGAGTGCTTGACGTGCTCGATGCGGACGTTGATGCGCTTCTCCATGTAGCGGTTGCCGACGACCTTGTAGAGGAGGACACCGACGGAAGACTTGGTGACGTTGTAGACAACACCGGTCTTTCCGTTGTAGACCTTGTAGGGCATACTATTCCAAATCTCAGCAAAAACCATTTCGATCATGTGGGCGGAAGGCAACCAAGCCAAGTCGTTCTGTTCGGACTCGTCATGGTTGTATCGGGCGGAATTGTACTGACCCCTTCTGAACGGCACCGTTAACCTTGACATCGACGATGTCGCCAACCCTATATCAAAACTATCAGATCCTGCAAATCACATATATACCGGTGTTTTCGGCGAAGGGAAAAAAATCGGTCGTACCGGTAGGTCTTCAGGTAGGTCGACAGGGCGATCTGACCCTTCTCCTTGAAGTTGCGGCTGAAGGCATACTGAACGATAATTTGGTCAGCGCGTGCGTCCCGACCAGCGAAAATTGGCGATGCAAAAATCCTCCATATAGCGACATACCCGAGTACCGGCTCTCAAACCGTGCGAGTGACCCATTTCGGCGGTGTTGGTGGTGCTGGTGTTGAGAACTTGTCGACGTCAAAAAAGTGCCTCACTCTGCCGCCCGTCGCGATGGTGTAGACTTGTTCGGGTAGTTAGTGTGCCCGTTCTCCGCCGCCGAGGGCTAGCCCTCGCACTAATCCGGATGCGGCTCCACCTTCGCTCGCTTAGTCTCCATCTCCAAAACGCTTCTTCCTCATCCTGAACGTCTACGATTCTCGTGAAGTTCGGTAGCACGACAAACATCGCGACAACGCGCAATCAGCAGTCATGGCCCCCGTCCCGTGAGTATACGGTCTACGATGAGATCTCGAGATGTCGCATTTTTCTAACTCGAATTGCTGCGATGTAGCCGCGTTTACTCCAAGACCTACAAGGTCCCTCGTCGTCGTAAGTTCGCCTTATCAGTTTGGGATCGAAAAAAATTCTCGATATATATGGAAGTTGGTCATGTGCTAATGTCGCGATAGCTTTCGAGTCGGCCCGTCTGTTAGTACTCTCCGGCCACTGATCAGAAGCGTGCTTCTGTTTATGTCGTGTGTTCCTGTGTCTAATTATGCTATAGTGACTCGGAACTGAAGATTGTCGGCGAGTACGGCCTGCGCAACAAGCGTGAGGTGTGGCGTGTCCAGCTCACCCTGTCCAAGATCCGTCGTGCTGCTCGGTATGCGACCCACTACCCGATCATAATCTTCGAATGCGACCGTGCGACCCAACTCCGAACCAAGCGCTAACCATCACTTAGTGAGCTCCTCACCCTCGACGAGAAGGACCCCAAGCGTCTTTTCGAAGGTAATGCTTTGATTCGCCGTCTGGTCCGCATCGGTGTCCTCGATGAGTCCCGCATGAAGCTCGATTACGTCCTGGCCCTCCGTGTTGAGGACTTCTTGGAGCGTCGTCTTCAGACCTGCGTCTACAAGCTTGGCCTTGCCAAGTCCATCCACCACGCTCGTGTCCTGATCAAGCAGCGCCACATCCGGTATGCGATCATTACTTGATCCCCTTCCTGGACTTGCGCGCTAACTCTCGTCAACAGTGTCGGCAAGCAGATCGTCAACGTTCCCTCCTTCATGGTCCGCCTCGACTCCCAGAAGCACATCGACTTCGCTCTCACCTCCCCCTACGGCGGTGGCCGCCCTGGCCGTGTCCAGCGCAAGAAGGCCGCTGCTGCTTCCGGCGGTGCCGGTGAGGAGGAGGAAGAGGAGGAGTAAACGATTTAAAACTGGAGTATGGACGGGTTTCGTTAGCGAAATTAAAACTGCGGGGTTCCTTTATGGCTGCAGTATCGCGTATCACGTTGTACGGTCTTGCAATACCATGAATGAACAAATAGCCTTCGGCTCACTTTCGATGCCCTACTTTCTTCTCTGCGTAGTTGCGCATGTGTTGCCACTTTCATGCATTCTCAATCCGTAGATCTGACTCCGCACAAGACGCCGTTGACACCAATCCAAATTCCGTAGTCATCACTCATCTCAAAACCAATATGCTTTATCCTTGCACGCCCGTCAGCCTCTTGAGCGTCTCTTCTGCGCTTCTATACCATCTTCCCATTTCTTCGAGTCCATCGCTCTCTCCCTCTTCCTTCTTCCTCTGGATTTCCTGCGCCTGCGCTATGGCTTCTGTCTTCCGCCGTTCTAGAACGCCTAATTCGCGCTCCACCGCTTCGGCCTCTCTAGTCTTGCGGGGCAAGGCGTTTTGCACCGCGGCAAGTTGTCGATCAAGCGCCGCCAGTTCGGCCTCCCGCTCGGATAGAAGGCTCAGGGTGGCCGGTAGAGGTAAGTTCTGAGACGACGACGCATCCGCGTTAGTGACTTGTTTCGCCCGCAACTCTTCGATGGTTGATTCGAGATTCTCGATCGATTCCGGCAGCGTTGAAAGTTTAGTCAACTGTAATTGCACGTTTTTGTATCCTGCGCGTCCCGGAAGGATCGTAGTTAGACGTTTTCACATTCCCAGGCAGGCAAGCTTGCACAATGCTTCGTTTGGCCTTTTATGAGCACTCACGATTTGCCAAGTCCCGACCCATCTTCTCCATCTCTTCAGTCATCGCCCGGACCTCTTCTTTCCTTGCACGCAGTTCTGCCTTCACCTCGGCCAGTTGCGTCTCGAGCTCGACGTTTTCATTGTGCCCAACGACCAACGGAGGATCGCCGACGATCGCGCGCAGGAATTTCTCCTTTGTTACTTGCTCCACATACGAGAATCGTAGTTTCGAAAATAACTCCTTCAGAACGACTGGTCAGTATACCACTCTCCTGCGCTAGATTTTCCGACTTTCGCAATAGAATATATGAAGGGTTCGCACTTTGTAGTGGCTGAGGTCCGCCTCCAATGAAGCAGGTGTTGGGCTATCGAGGGAAGAGACATCTGAGTTGCGCTTCGAAGGGGTAGTGGCATGGTTCTCAGATGTCGGAGAGAAGATCGGTTCGCTGATCCGTATGATATTCAGTTGCGTCTTCAAGTCGCCATTCTCTTGTTCCAGTTGCTGGAGTTGTTTTCGCACTTCGGCGGGGTTCGGGTCGGACATGTTTTATCGTGATCGTGATCGTGGAGATCTTAAGCAGGTAGGAGGTAAGTGACAGGACGTTTTCTGAGCCGAGTGGTTATAGATTGGTGAAAGTGTGTAGCCGACCGAAGAGGATTCGACGATCTAACGGCGGTTTTCTGCTGCTGCGCGTCGGCAGAACATGCGGAGGTAAACAGTGGATTTCCATTCACGGTGCCCTTTTGTCGACCCACAATGCCTTATCGGGGCTGGGCGGTGAAGTCCGGTCTCCGCCGCCGCAATGGCCAGTAACTATCGCCGCTCGTGGCTTTCCTCCTGCAATCGGATCTTGCTTTTGGATTCACATCTGCAGGTTTCCAAATTAATTCAGGTTGCTCCCAAGTTAAGCTCCTAATACGCTATTGGTGAATGCGACTCCGACGTTTTATCTATGTCTATTTAATCTCCCCTCCATCTGCCCCGCTCCCGAGGATAATGCAATTTCCCCCACTCATCAAATCTCCTGCATTCCCCACCGATAGCACCGTCTGCTACCATGTCTTCCAACCCAGCGAGATCACTCGGCGCACTCGACGACGATGACTATGTTGCCCAAGTCCTTGCACGCGAGGCGCGCGATAGCTCCCTCAAGTACTCAGCACAAGGCTTGGAAGCATATATGCCCAGAAGGTGAGTACCTATGGTCGCGCGCATACCGTTCTCTGGGGTTCAAAAGGGCAATAGCTGACATACGAGTCCGATAGACCTACAGGCGCTGCCCCAAAACCCAATACTAGATTTCTCCGGCATATCATCAAGGAGACGGACAGTCATAATGCGGCTTTGAAACGGAAGGAGGAGCGAGAGGCGCGGGAGCGGATGCGGCAGTTGAGAAATCCAGCGTCCACTTCCACCCATGAGTCAAGCCGGGAGCATCGGCGGCGGCGCGATTATCCTTCAGACCACCGAGGCTCGCGGACGAAAAGCAGGGAAGAGCGCGAGGACAGATACAGCTCTCATCGGAGGAAACACGGGAGTCGTTCGAGGTCCACGGAACGTGATCGCACGCGCAGCGACCGGAGGAGGTACAAGGATGATGACGCCAAAGTCAGCCGCCATGACCATTCCCGAAGAAGTCGTCGACATCGATCATCCTCGCGGTCCAGGAGTCGATCGCCACGCATTGACCGAAACTCAGGCGCCAGAAGTGGTCGCAAAAGCTACCGTACGCGTGGTGACTCGCCGCCACGTTCCCGTTCCCGGTCCCACGAAAGGTCTGATAAGCGCACAAATCTAGACAGTGAGAGGAGGATTCACCCGAAGGACTATGATCGTCATAGCTCCAGAGGCCATCGAGCGTCGCGCGAGGACCCACCACGTCGTCGCCCATCAACAACTGAAGGCCAGCCATCGGACAGCGAATCGGATCCACTAGAGGATCTCGTTGGACCCCTACCACCGAAACAGGATGGGTCAAAGGAGCCAGCGCCGATTCGTTCGCGCGGTCGAGGTGCCTACAAACCCAATATGAGCAACATCGACGCCCATTTCGCACCCGATTATGACCCGGCCACAGACGTGCAGCTCGAAGAGGACGATCTACAGTCTGGTAACAAGAACTCTCGCAGGCACGTTGCCGGTCTCATGACCGGCGATGATGATTGGGATTATGCTTTGGAAGCTCTCCGTGATCGTGCTCGTTGGAAGCAGAAAGGCGAAGAGCGGCTCCGTGAAGCTGGCTTCAGCACGGATTTTGTGGAGCGGTGGAAAAGCAACACTACCTCCAAGCCTGAGGATGATACCGATGGTCGACTGGAAAGTGTGAAATGGACCAAGAAAGGTGAGGGTCGGGAATGGGACCGCGGTAAATACGTGGATGAAGATGGACATATTGATGTAAAAGCCTCCTGGTAACCTCTGGGACTAATAGAGAATCGTCTTGGAATTTCCAGCGGCCGTAGCATTACCCTTGTGGATAACCTATATCATAAATATCATCACACTATCATGCAATGAATTTCGCATTCCTGTGCGCACATTCGGTCCTGCGTGAGAATTCTTTTTGGTTAACTACTGATTATCAAAAATATCATGGTCAGTTTACACTCGGACTAGTAGCCTAGAGGTAAATAACGACGGAAATATAAATCAAGCGGCGCTCGCTTCCATGCACCCCGCCTTACTAGCAGTAGACATATACTGTTGATAGCTGGGACAGATTTAACTTAGCTCTACCTTTCAACCATAAGGAGAACTGCTACACCTACAGCCCTAATAGTATCAGCTATAATCAGCCAGCCGAATATCATGGTCATGATGGCTTGGGCTGTCTCGAACGCCTTGTGGATGCCGTGCCAAGACCCAAAACCCGACCAGTTCCGCGCGTTGGTCATGAGTGCGGAATTGGCGTCATGGCTTTGCAAAATCGGTCACTGATCGCCTCATCGCAACGATTATTAAGTGGTTGGACAATGGGCGCACATTCTTGCTAATTGAGATTATGATTGGTAATATAGATAGTTGCTCTTAGGGGAGACTTTGTAAACGTCCTTAAAGATTAGATTCTCTCTCCGTCTGATAACTGTTCTGTAACCTTAAGTTACTGTCGCTTGTCGGAAGTACATACCCGCCCGCCTGTCTGCCAGATAATCATCTGCCTAAGAACTAAGCGTGAGTGTGTGAAGTCTAGTTCAAAGCATTGAGAAACAGGTTGAATCGATACGGAAGCACAGTCAATAACATTAACCTCACTGTATTGTTCAACATCACAACAGAGATGACGGATCAGTTTGCCTTTTCATACCCCTCCCCGCTCGAGGGATACGAGAACCTGGAGCCGCTCTCGGAGTAAGTCATCCTAGCCATCGCATATCCACGAAGGAATGCCTGGGGAATCTCTCCTGCACGACACAAGTACTGAGACTGCGGCCTAGTGAGCGCAACGAGGACGGCAAGTCCCTCAAGAACCCCCAGCATGGCGTCCTGAGCAAAGCATACGAGGAATTCCCGGATCCCCTCACGAAAGGCCGACGCGGAGGCTTCGACATACATATCTACCACTTTCAAGTGAGTTCCCATGATGACCCGGGTACAAATACCAATCGCATATCCTCCAGGTCTAATTTAGGCCGTCCTGCTGTAGAATGACCCCGACCAAGTCACTTTCGCCAAGGCACTCTGGGAAAGGATCCGACGTGAATGTAAGCTTGTTTTTTCCCTAGTCCAGTCCAGCTTTCTGTATACCTCCGCACGTGGTCCCGAATGGCTACGCTACGGCTTGGGTCGCATACCTTAGGGGAGGGGGGGGGATCATGGGGTTCTTGAAACTTGACATTAATCCATGCGCAGTCCCCGAACTCCGAATCTACACGTTCTTCGATCGTCCCGTAGGACCGCATCCCGTGGCCATGTTCGAGGTCAATTTATTTACTCCGGCGCAGTTTGGGGCATTCGTGCCATGGCTGGTCATTAATCGGGGGCCGTTGAGCGCTCTGATCCACCCTAATACGGTGAAGACGGAGGAACTGCGTAATCATACCCAGCGTGCTACGTGGTTAGGCGAGCGGATTCCGTTGGATCTGCGGACTCTCAAGTTGATCACGGAGCAGGCGAAGAAGGAGGAATTGGGGAACTGAGGAAGGGGTGATGGTGGTGGTGGTGTCGACTCTGAAGATCAAGATCATTCTCTCGACCGTGACTCGACTTTGTGTGCATAGCATAGCATAGCCTGGATGATTCGTTTTGTGACTGTTAATAAATTTAAATGCTTGATGTTCTCAATGCCGCATGGATTGGTGTGGGTTGGTTGATTGTCACCCGCGTCAAATCACTTGAGGGAGGGTGCCGGTGCCAAGAGTATTGGTCATCTGCATGGGCTTGCGTTTGTGAGGGCAGGGAGGGCTTGGTAAGTTGAAGATGGTGTCTTTTCCAAGAACATCGAAGCTGGGCATGCCAGGGTAAGAGGCCTTGCTACTGGCCATCATGAGATTCACGGGGTCCCAACCTCCTCACAAGCTGCAGGGTGTGACCTTGACGACCACCCAGTCATCGTGCAAATTCCAATTTGGACGACCAGATGTGCCCAAGATCGAGCCCACTGGTCAATAGCAAAGCTCAGATGCCATTGACTCTGCATGATATGCTAGACCCTGGTCTCTCTGCAACCAGGGAGCCTGGCCCTGTAGCTTGATGATCTGGCAGTCTGAGGATGAAGCAAGCCTGACAGAACCCTGACTGTGAGCGCTTGACCTTGGAGCTGAAGACAAGAGCAACGATTCGGACACCGAAACCATCGTCTTGTCGCATGTGAGGCCGGAGAAAGGATGCAAAACTTGGATTCGCACACTATAGCGTATCAGGAGGTTATTTAAGGCTTTGCAATATGCAACCCCAGATGACACGGTGTGGTATGCGTCTGTTGTTGTATAGCGCACTCAACGTTGAGTGACTTGAAGATCACATTGTCTTGCTAAGGTTGCGGAGGGCTGAGAAAGGAACTTTGTATTAGACTTGAAAGGCTCTTAATCCTCGAGCTCGAATGCTGCATCGAAGCAGCAGCAGCAGCAGCAGCAGCAGCTTTTCGCAACCATATAGACTTTGTTTCTTCGGGTATGTCAACATGTTGAAACCCCTCTACCAGCTCTCCCTACTGGCCACCGAGAGTGTCCTGTCCGTCGCCTCGACAACTACCCTCACAGCAACTACGATTCCCGCGTATGTGATAGAATACGGTGAGTGAACGCCATGAAGCGAGTGCAAGTGATCTGATTGGTTCCCATAGCACCGCTTGTATGGCTACACAGCCAAGATGTATACAGGCCTTCGGACATCGGTCAACAGCTCATAAACACCATTCCCATGGTGAATTGGTCATCTATTCCAGAGTCACCGTCGCCCCCAACTCTAGATAACCTCGCATACCTCAATAACGTGGGCAATACGAGCGTATATCTCACGTCCAAGGAGGGAATCGATGCGGATCCTCAGCCATCGTGGTTCTATGGGGTAGATCCCGATATCCAGGGCGTGACCGAAGGTGCTGTATCGTCTACCATTGTTGTTCGCGATCATGGTGATGGAACCTTGGATGCCTTCTACTTTTACTTCTTTGCGTGAGTGAGCAGATCAAGCGGAGGGGGTTGGTTTCACGGCTAACGAGTCTTGTAGGTATAACCAGGGCAACACGGTCTTGGGTATGCAATTCGGGAACCATGTCGGTGACTGGTAAAGACACCCGACCCGTAGCTGATGGCTGCGAGACTCACAATGCAATAGGGAGCACAACATGATTCGATTCGAGAAGGGAGTTCCCAGATCGCTCTGGTATAGCCAGCACGCGGGTGGACAGGCTTTCACCTATGAAGCCACAGAGAAGAAGGGAAAGCGGCCCATCGCATATTCCGCAAATGGTACCCATGCTGTATATGCAATTGCTGGGTATGACTTCTCGATTTTGGTCTTTGAGCCAGGAGCTTATAGTATTCTCCGACAGGTCTCATGATCATACCATCCCCAACTTCAATCTTCCCACGGGATTGATAGTCGATTACACCGATCGCGGGGTTTTGTGGGATCCGACCCTCAATGCATATGCATATAGCTACGATGCAACAAGCAAGAAGTTCCAGCCCTATGACTCCAAGTACCCGGTCAACTGGCTCGAATACAATGGTCAATGGGGGGACGATGCATTGCCGGGTGGACCGGAGCTTTTTGGGCAGGCCAAATACACCGGGGGCCCGAACGGTCCCAAATTCAAACACATCGTCCGATCCGAAGTGTGTCCGAAAAGCCCATGCATAGTTCTCCCGTTCCGAATCTGGAGTGACGGCGAGACCACGAGCGAGCAGTGAATCTCTCAATATATCAGAGAACCTCTTATCTTCTGCAAAGCATCATGCGATTTCTAAATGATGACAACTTTAGAATCCGATGTTGGGGGAGAGAACGTGTGGGGCCTGGGGGTGTGTCTTGCTCTGGATGCCGAGGGAGGGGAATTCTGGTGATCGGTATGGGGCCAACAATATGAGGATTGATTCGAAAAATATGCTGGCCAAAAGGCCCAGGCATCATAAATGTTAGCTTTCAATAATGAAAAACCTAAAATTCCAAGAAACTGAATTGAGGTACGGGATGCAGCCGGCCCGCTTCCCAATGCTGCGCTCCCTCCGGTCGCATTTAGTATCTCTGTGCTCCCATGTCCATGACTCAGGGGCTTGGTGAGGATTGCGTGAGTTCTTCTTAGCATGGTCAATGCAATGGAGACTGTTGGAACCGTCTGTTTGTCGAGTGTGATATGCCCTCTACCAATTAAAGCGAAAAGCAGACCAGGAAGTGAATCTACTGCTCTCATTAGTCCGGACCAGGCATCAAAACAGCATCCGCGGTCTCTGCCCACGTAAGACACGGGCAACTCGGAACGGAAAGTGACCCCCACCCCGCACTAGGAGAAAAGGGGCCACTCACTGTATGAAGCAGGTGCTGGCTGAACAGGTAAGCCCCCAAGAATGGCCGAGGCTGATTCAGTCTTCAGGATTTTGACCTTCTCCCACGACTTTGGAGAATTTGACTACTAGGGACTGGGAGCCAGAGGTGCTGAGGGAAATGCTCAGAAAATCCGGGGAAAGGGGAAAGGGGAAAGGGGAAAAGTCACGATAAGAGGAATGTAGCCCAGATGCAAGAGATAAACAACCTAACGAGGAATGACAGGACAGTACCCACGTGTACTGTACTTGGGGAGTTGAAGACCACCGCCTGATCGTCAGTCGAACGTGCAGGATGGTCAATACAAGGGGTATCGGAGACGTATTGAACGGCAACCATATCTGCTCCAATTCGCGATTCGATCGGTGCTCGCTGCATGAACGTTGAAAATTAATCAATCCACTTTGAATATGCTTCGATCAATCTTTGCGAGATAAATCAGCCATCTTAGCGCGACGTATGCTGTTCTCTCAGCATTCCAATTGCGAAGGAATCACAGTCAATAATAGAGCTTCATTCCGTGTGAGCCTGGAGTTTTTCTCCAGTTACGGAGACTGTACAGTACAGTACACTCATTTCCGGGTAATAGAAGCTCACCACTGCAGGCGTATGAAAACTGTGGTCGTACAACATCAGAGTCTTAGGTAGGAGAGAACCTTGAAGCCGAGACAGGTACAGTACTAACTTGGTAGTTAGCTGTAATCAATCAAACGGCTCGCCCCTCCAGCATCCATCCAATGCAAAGCTAAAACCCCAACAGTTTAGAGGCAAAGCAGCCCAGTGCTCACTAACCCCAAATTGCACTAGACCAGCTTACACTGCTGAGAGGCAGAGAGTCTGGAAGAGACCGAGCTTCGCTACCGCTTTGCCCCTGAATTTCCTCCGGCTCAAAAGCTTCTCAAGCTTCTCTCCGCCTTTGTAGACGTGCAAACGTACCTAGAGAAAAGACGAAAACAAATTTGGAATAAAGAGAGACAAAAAAAAAGAAATAACGTGGGAAGCAAACCGACACAACATAATTGGTTCCGATTCTCACAAACAAGACAGACTTCAGGCAGGTCCAAAAGTCCAGTTGTCCTGAAGAAAGGCAAACGTGCTGCAAGTCTGCACTGCAGTGTATCTGTCAGTCGAGCTTCTGTTCTGCGAAGCAGAAGGTTCAGTCCGACGACATCAGCCCAGTCCGGATAAAGACAGCATCGCCTTTGTCCAAATCTCACTGGCCGATCATCATCTATCCTCAGCTCCATCATCCTTTGCGCCGCTCTTCTCGGTCTCGGGCCCAATCCTTCATATCCTTTTGTGTCCCCTTTCCCTTCTTCTCATTTTGTTCCCGTTTCAGTTGTATGCGCCGCTTTAGTCGGACGCTGTTGAGCAGGCATCGCTTTCAAAGATTCCCTGGTCGGATCGAACCGCAGTGCTGACGTATTTGCTTGCTGGTCTTCGTTTTCATTTTGCTTGCTGTACAGTACACTCGCGGTAGCAAGGTCTTTCATTTCGACGATCCACCTGCTGGGCTTGTACAAGTCGATTGGAATAAACATTTGGTCGCTCGACTTTTCGTCTCATTTCGGGTCAAGCGCTTGCGCAGACATCTGATAATTGTGTCGGTTCTCTCTGCTCTCTTCTTCTAGTCCGTTGTCTATCGTTTGGCGAAGACGAGTCAGTGCAAGCGAGATTAGAAGAAAAGCGAAGCCACTGGAGCAAATCAGGTACGTCCATCATCTCGCAACCCGTGGACAGGAGATCCGTCGAAAACAATGAGTCTTCCGGTCAGGGGGTGCAGCGCATATTATACCGTGCCATAACACCGCTTTAAGAATTCGACAACTGACTGTAATTCACCACCCCTCTAGCTGAATTTACCCTTTGGATCCTTCGTGGTTCTAGTCTAGATTGAGCCGAGAGCAAATTCGGGATTGCTAAAGTGAATGAATGATTACTGACTATATCTGAGACACGCATCATTCCCAGTGACCCCACTTCTGTTTGGCCACTTGCCCCCCCCATTCGTGTTACAGCCAGTCAAGTGATAAGAGAAAGCAGAGGTGACCCAGAATAAAACCCAATGGCAAGCACATCAACAACACCCCGGACTCCGGTTCGGACTGACCCTTCCGCTGTCGCCGCAGAGACAAAGGATCAACGCAGAGCGTCATCTTTAAGCTTCCTTCGCCGCTCCAAATCAATTGAACTCTTGGGTGAGAGGAGACCATCTGCAAGCAAAAGTGGCAAGAATATACCGACGGAAGCGGATTCTCACCCTCAACGCGCATCAATGCTATACCACCAACCTCCCCGTCTTCCAAGCTTGTCTCCAGCTCCAGTCCTGGACACTTTTGGCGGCGAAGTACCACGAGACACCACTGCAGCGTCTTCCACCCAGTCTCCCGTGCCCCGTCCGCAAAGTGTGTCCCGCAGTACGATGAGTACGCCAGTGAAGCCAGAGAACAGCGATCCATACGCGCGCGCCGAAAGCATGGCAAACCGTGGACGTTATAGCTATGTAAGCAGCGCTGCAAGTTCTGTCAACAACCCGCGTCGTCTACGTCGTCGCAAAGATCCTACTCCGTACAAGTAAGCTGTCATCAATCCGCGGATGTCTATCGAACTATTCTTACTGACCTGCGTCAGTGTTCTTGTTGTGGGCGCAAGTAATTCGGGCAAGACGTCGTTCCTCAAGTTTCTCAGAAAGTCCCTGGAGCTGCCTCCCAGCAAGCATTCCAATCGTCAGCCGAGTGGCCTGGAAGACCAAGATGGTCTGTCGACAACAGGTGAAGGCTATACTTCCTCCTATCTTGAGACTGAAATCGACGGTGAGCGCGTAGGCCTTACTTTCTGGGACTCGCCGGGCTTGGAGAAGAATATTGTTGATATCCAATTACGTGGTGTAACAGGCTTCTTGGAGAGCAAGTTCGAGGAAACATTGAGGGAGGAAACGAAGGTCATTCGCTCGCCCAATGCCCGAGACACGCACATACACTGCACTTTCCTGGTTCTCGACCCCGTACGCTTGGATCAGAACATTGCGGCCGCTGAAAGAGCAGCGCAAGGGACTCCAAGATCAACCGACTCGACCATAATTGGCATCCTAGATGAAAGACTGGATGTGCAAGTCCTACGAACCATGGTGGGAAAGACCACTGTCGTTCCCGTCATCAGCAAAGCCGACACAATCACTGCAGCGCACATGGCATACTTGAGGAAGGCAGTCTGGGAAAGTCTCAAAAAGGTCAACATAGATCCCTTGGAAATCCTGACTCTGGAAGATCAGGAAGAATATACTTCTTCAGAAAGCGGTGACGAGGAAGAGTCTGGAGATGATGAGGGAATCTCCAGGTCTTCCGCCCCATCCGAACCCAACCAGAACGCTCCTGAGTCCCAAGCCGTTCCCCAACTGCTTCCCTTCACCACTTTGTCTCCCGATCCATACTCGCTGAAGTCTGCAAATGAGCCCATTGGCCGCAAGTTTGCGTGGGGCTTTGCCGACCCATACAATCCAGAGCACTGCGATTTCCTCAAATTGAAGGAGGCTGTCTTTAATGACTGGCGGATCGAGCTTCGGGAAGCGAGTCGTGTGGTCTGGTATGAAAGATGGAGAACCAGCCGGCTCAACCGTCATGTCGCCACGTCTCCTGCTCCTTCCAAAGACCTTGCGCAGAAGAAGGTATACGGTGGGAAGACTGGGCCCGATCTCCGTCGGTTTGAGTGATTCACTGCACTCTCGACAGTCGTTAAATATGGCTTGCATCCTGCTAAATTGTCTGAGATTTATCTACCGCCATCTTCTCATATTTGCTTGTTGCAGCCACAGCATTGGTTATTAACAACCCGATCTTGTGAACTGTTTTCCCTTGTTGATGACGCGAAGAGAGACCGCCAGCTTCTCGATTCAGCGGAAACTGCCGATGAGAAATGCTGGGCCAAAGTCTCTCGCGTACACTATCTCACGTTCGATACTCTCTTTAAACCTCTCTACCTTTTGATGCGATATCAACCCCATGTTTTCACGTACCGGCGCTACTGCGGCACTTTCGACTAAGTACCCAACTGCTTGGTCATTCATCCTGGTTTTGTTACCCATGTTGTCCACAAGTCATACCCAATTCCATTCCTTCTTTGTACTTCTGATGATCTTCTGGTCCCTTTATGTTAATCTGTCATGTCAAGCTACTTCCATGACTTGTGGTGCTTGCCAAGGCTCTAGCACGTTTGTATCATGCCTATTACTGTACTGTGATGGTTCGACGCTGTTATAGCGGGTAATGCATGCCAAACTCCGTGAACTTGGTTACTCGGTTCGGTAATAAGGCTGTGTGTAGATATTTCGGTGCCCAGGTATAGTTTTCTAGCCTAGTGTTGATGTCATCTCTGTCCGGGCGAAGATATCCCTAACTACATGAATATGAATATGAATGCATGTACGGAGTACTTATTACTGTAAACAAGAACATCCCTCTCTTTGTTTTTTTGTTTTTTTTTTTGCCTCCCTCTCTCTGAAGATGAAGAGAACCAACCACCCGATTAAAAGTGGATCAGCCCAGCCCAGTTGAGTTGACGAGGAGCAAAGGACCAATCGTGGGCATGAGACCCTCCAAAGGCTGAATCAATGATAAGAAGCGCTAGTCCCGGCAGACGCTTGAAGAGGGGGAGAGAGGGGAGAGGGGAGAGGGCCCAGGCGGGTGGATTCCGGACCCCAAGCTCTCTTCAAGGTTACGAACATGAGATGATGATTAGACTGCCGCCGCCCAGGGTGGACCAGCAATCAGCGTGGATGGTTTTCAAGGCTGCAGAAGACGGTGTGCGGCTCCAACGAGTCGCAGGCCACTCGATTGGAGGGCAACACTTCTCAGTCTTTAGTAGATACTTAGTAGTAGTCTAGTAGTAGCGAGTACTCCGTACCGAGTAGGTCCTACTGTCGCCGTGTCGCATGGTTGTTAACATTAACGGCGCGAAAAGCCAGCAACAAAGATGGACAAGCGCATCAGCCCTGCTGGTAGTAGTCTCTTGCCCTGGTTACACTTTTGTGTGTGTGTGTGTGTGTGTGTGTGTGCGTGCAGAAAAGGCAGACAGACAAGGCGGTGCGCGCAGCCCCGCGGGCGAATACTCACTCACTCACTCACTTGCTCCTCATGCGGACGCAATTGACTTCAGCTGCTGTTGCTCAGCTGAACCCCCGGAACCCTTGATGATCACTCGCTGCAATTTACGCAGCCTTGCCCTCCATTTACATTACTAGAGTCAAACATTGTCACCTAGTCTTACCTACATTTACCTAATCTCTCTTCTGAGTCTACTGCCCTTTTGACTCTCCGATCTGGTCCCCCGTTCCTGTCATCATATCCGCCCTTCCCAGTCGTTATTTTCTCGGTGCTCCACACTAGGCGATCGCACTTTTGAGACTCCGCCTAACTATCTACTGGTACTTCACTTGTTCGCACTTTGGTCTGCTATTTTGACCTTCTACTCTTTACTCTCAACCTTGGTGGGACTCTTGTTCGCAAGCACTGAGCACTGATCTCTGATCACCGTCGCCACCGGTTCCTAGCTTCCTCATCCATGTCACTCCAGGTGGGCGACCCACGGTCGCGAGGCCGTTCCAAGTCTCCAGGCGGCCGTATCCGCGATCGTTCCAAGTCTCGCGACAGTCGACAGCCTCCGACCCTTGACCGCAATTATTTGTCTTCCGCTCCGGCGGATGGAAAGTTGAGGGCCAGATCCAGGAGCAGAGGTGCTGCGCCAGGTGACTTCTACCGGTTCAATTCTCGTTATGGCCCCTCTGATAGCCGGGATCCTTACTTAGGCATCGAGCACGGTCGAGACTACTACTACCAATCTGACTCGGGCGAAAGCAAAGGTGCAAAGCGCGACAGTAGATATTCCTCTTCCGCCCATCGCCGCGATGCGCGCTACGAGAGTTATTCGGAAAATTCGTACTCGGACTCGGAGGATGATGCGCTTGCTTACGGTGACCTTCCTGATGATGACCTGGAGCGAAGTTATTACGGCTACAAAGGCACAAGTCGCGCTGCGTCACCGCGCCATGGTGGTGCTATGATGTCCGGTGCACTCAATCCGGGTGTACCCCCGGGTGGTGCGTCATCACGCTCTGGGGATGGCATCAAAGAGCAGGGTCCTGGTAGTCACCCTAGCTATGCCAGACCCGACCCTTTCAAATATGCTGCGCAATCTCAGCATCCTCACGCTCAACCTTCACATTACGGTGATCCTCTTGCTTCATCTACTGTACCATCTACATGGGCACCGATACCTGAGTGTGAGCGACCGGGGTTTGTACCTCCATTACCTCAGAGGCCCAATCAAGCAATGCCTGGTGCATTCCCAACCGGCTCTACTCAGCCTGAGATGCCTGCCACAACCGCTGCAGCCCCAATGCCCACGTACAGATATGTCGATCCAGGCTCGTCACAGAACCCTTATGCACCGCAGAATGGTCGTCCGCTGTCGGTATCTGCTGCCAATACATACGCAGCTGGAGTGGGCTCTTCAGCCCATCAACGATCCGCATCGAGTGATGCGGCAGTTAAGCCTTCATATGCTGCTCCAACCCCGTTTCAGTATGCGCAAGTTGATCCCAACGTGAAATACTCATCCAAAAGTGCCGCGCAAAATGCTACTAAGCCGGTCACGTATTCCGCGGCGCCTCAATACTCGAAGAGCGGCGGTACACAGGCAAATGATCCGCCCTACAGTGGAGTCAAATATACGGCTGCTCCTCAACTTCCTAAAACTCCGACCAGTCGTCAGGAAAGCGGTCCGCAGTATGTGGAGATTGCGCCTGGGAACCGAGGTGCTGGCCGACCTCATAGTCACTCCGTATCATCGGCCCATAATCTCACAGTTGCTGGCCCTGATCCGACCCAACGACCGGCCAGCCCGCTCCAGGAGCCGTACAAAGGGACTTACCAAAGTATATCGCCGATGCCATCACCTATCGTCATTTCGTCACGGTACGATGATGACGTCTCAGACCTAGAGCTAGTGGGCACTAGTTCAGACGAGGGAAAGAGGGAACACAGACGCAAGAAGAGTAAGGACGAGAGGGAGTTGAAACCCGATCGTGTGAAACGGGAGAGTAGCCGAGTACGGCACGAGCGACATGGGTCCAGCGGACCTGACGCTCTCGTCGTGATAGCCCCTAGTAGCGGTCGAAAACGTGTTACCTTCTACGATGCGGGGCCCGATGCCCTAGCCTTGCAACAGGCTCTATCGCACACGCGACATGTCGACAATAAGACCCTGATCAAGGTGCTGCCACACTTGACAAGCGATGAAATTCTGGATCTGCGCAAGGAGTACAAGAAGCACGTCAAAGTCCACGGAAAGGGAGTGAACCTGGCGAAGCACGTCAGACTGACTCTGGGCAACAGCGCTTTTGGTAAAGTATGCTATGCTACTGCTTTGGGGCGTTGGGAGTCCGAGGCCTATTGGGCAAATTGCTACTACCAGTCAAGTACATCTCGGCGTGAACTCTTGATTGAGTCTCTCTTCGGTCGGACAAATGGCGAAATCAGTGAGATCAAAGAATGCTTTCGGGATTCACGGTACTCGGACAGCCTGGAAAAGTGTATGAAAGCCGAACTCAAGGCAGATAAGTTCCGGTTGGCAGTCCTGCTTGCTCTCGAAGAGACTCGACAGAGCGAACGAGATCCACTTGATCCAGAACTTATTGAGCGAGATGTGCACGAGTTACATCGCGCTTTGGTTTCACGCCATGGGGGTGAGACGGCGATGATCTATATCATCGTCCGGCGAAGCGACCCTCATCTTCGAGAAGTGCTACGCGCTTACGAGAAGGTCTACCAGCGCAATTTCGCTCGAGCCATGATGGAAAAGTCGCAAAATCTCGTCGTAGGTTCACTATACCGCCGTTCAGGTTTCACTTCGCTAATCCATTTCCCAGGGTGAGACACTTGCACATATACTGAACGGGGCAATCAATCGGCCCATGCGTGATGCTCTCCTTCTACACCAAGCGCTACGCGAATCACGTACGGGTAAGGAGCGGTCCGAGCTCCTGATCTCACGACTGGTCCGGCTTCACTGGGAGCCACGACACTTGGAAAAGGTCAAGAACGAATTCCGGCAGCGGTACCGCGAGCGGCTGGAAGACGCCATTGCGGAAGAGGTATTGACAAGCAGTGGAGGTAGCGAATGGGGAGAATTTTGTATCGAGCTAGCTCGCAGCTCCAAGACTCTTGTTGGCCGCGGTTGAAGCCCTGGCAATTTTGGGGAAGGTTGCTCGTTGGATTGTTCTTGTTTCTTCCCGGAAGGGACAGTAGATACTAGTTCCCTTACTTCTGACGCGTGATGAATGATGATTATGATGATGATGATGATGATACTCAAGCTGGTATATCCTTACTCAGGCATCTAATAATGGGGATCCTGTGCTCGTTGGCAATGTCTTCAAGACTGATGTTGAGATGATGTCTTTTGCTTATGGATACCTGGAACTGGGTGACCACTATGGCCGCGGCGGCAGACACAGATATATCGATATGCTTTTTGTAAACAAAGTATCCTCATGGAAGAAGAGACCTATCCCAACATGAGGAGGGAATGTTTTTTTTCTCGTGGATGCATCAGAGGAAGGGGTGGTAGCAATGACTTATCCTGATAAAACCACGATCTTCTCTGTTTGATCGCAAATAATGTCTACCCTGATACAGAACTCAAGATCAGAATGCTCCAAGTCCGTGATTTTCCAAGGTAAATAGGACCGAGTTGGACTCTCAAGTGCCCCTGGGGTTGGAGGAGGTAGTCACCGGTCATGCATCAAGTATATCACACGACGTATTGTTGGAGGGAGGGAGTGGAAGTTGCCGCAATATTAGGCTGAACGGAATTTCTCCGAAGGGGAAGATTGAAAGGTGGAGAAATGGCGGAAGAATCTGGGGCGAGGGGGAAGAGTCTATTTTGCTCCAAGTGCTCAAAGTTGAGGAAGGATGAAAGAAAGAAAGAGTCTTGAGTTCAATCCAACTCTGCCGCTATCCGAGTCATCCTTCCATCCTCGTCTTCCGCCTATCTCCGACCATGCAGCCATCCTGGTGTTTGACAGGGTCACACTGCATCATCCCCTGGATCTCATCTCCCTGTTCCAGTCAAGTGTCAGCTCTCCCCCGGTTCCTGGACGCAGGGGGAATCCACTAAAAAACAGTTGGATGAGGGGAAATTTCCCCGAACTACTCGATTTCTCTTCTCCTTCACATGATAGCATCACCACCGTCGGTCACAATACCCACTGATCCATTAGATTTTCAACTACTAGAGAGTGAACTTCGGCGCATGCTGCACTATCGATTATCAGACAGACGGACGGACGAGTATCCAGTCTATCTTCGATATGCCAGCCAAAGAGCAAGACCATGAACTGAAATGTCACGGGCATCGATCGCACTTTCTTCGGAGCTAATCTTACCTGCAGAGAACCGGCCCCTTCAGATTTACTAAACTATTGAATGCTAGTCATGTATGAACCATGTCTCTTCCTGCCGTTTTCAAACTGTCGTCTCCGTTCGCTGAAGAGGGGGATTCCTTCGCTCCGCGTCCATCTCCAATGATTCCTCGGGGATTCTACTTTCTACTCCACTGAAAGGCACCTTATTCATTTCGCTCCAGTTCTTGCCCCCCTCTTCATCAAACTTACTGGCATCATGTGTCACCACTTTAATCTATCGTTTATTGTTTGTTCGAACTTATGATATCGTCACTCGTTCAAGTTTCCATCTGCAGAAGGTAGTCACCTGCCCCCGAAATGCTAAGAATTGGGCTTCAGTCTGACTGTCTCTCAGCACGACTACACTCGTTCGAGCCTCAGTCCAAGACTCACCTGGACCAAATTTCAAGCATTCCTCCATACAGCTTGATCACTTTATGCCGGGATTGCCGATTAGCTTCTGGCCTAAGGGGGTTCTGCAGTCCCAGTTCCGCATGAAAGAGAGCGGCCGAGACCAGATGCCTTAATTAAAGCTTGCATGGTAAGTTTTGGTCACATTCAGCCATGGCTTCCATGCCAGCGAGCTTCTCCATATTTGACACGGCGAAGAAAACTGCTCGGAGATTTGGATGTGCATGGGGTGGGGAGGGAGGAGCACTTCTCCTGGGGGTCTGTGAGGTCAGACGACGGCTGAAGGCATTGCATCACGCATCTCTTGGTCTTTTGTTGAACCATGCTAGATTAATTGAGATTGACGCAATCTTCAGGACGTGTCTACCTTGAATCGCATCGCTCCTTCAAATAGCCCCTCCCTTTCCGCTGGTATGCTGGCTCGATCCTGTGCTCAAACGTCCTTGACATTCCAGTGCAGCATTCCGGACTCCACATTCGCCATCATCGCTGCACAATTTAATCTGTTTTGTCATTCCCTTTTTGCTGCGCGAGAAAACAGGCGATTTTTATTTATAAGGAGGGCCATGCTCCTAGTCTGAGTACCTGGTGGCTAAATCACAATGACGCGGTTCATATTAGGGTTACTGGTGACGGTGTTGGTCTCCTTTGCAGGGGCTACATCCGTATTCTCTCCTGCTCGACCCCCAGCTTTACCTTTGGCAGTCAAGTCACCGTATCTGAGCACTTGGCTTGCTGCGGGGAGTGATGGAGGTAATGGAGGGTATCTGGCCGGGGAATGGCCAACGTTTTGGGCGTGAGTACTTCTTTATCCTGCATCGCTATGCAATTTTCTTCAATCAACACGTGTGATTGACTGAGTCTCAATGTGAAACAGTGGACAAATCAACGGTTGGGCTGGTATGGTTCGTGTCGACGGCACCACTTACACTTGGATGGGGTTGCCAGGAACTACCACAGTCAACCAGACCTCCTATGTTTACACGTCTACGAGAAGCATCTTTACCATGAATGTGGCCGACAAAGTGCAGATGAACATCACTTTCTTATCGCCCATTACGCCAAATGACTTGAAGAGACAATCGCTCGTTTTCTCTTACGTGGATGTGGAAATTGAATCGCTCGACGGCGCGTCTCATGACGTGCAAGTCTATGCAGATATCTCGGCGGGTAAGTAATTCTTGCAGGGGACGAAGTAGACTGGATCTGGTACATTTGGTTGCGGATAACTGACATGCAGTAGAATGGACTTCGGGAGACCGCACCGCAACTGCAACATGGGACTACGGAACCACCAGCAACAATGTCGCGTACCACAAGGTCAGCCGTCAAACCCAGCTTGCCTTCTCGGAGACGAGCGACCAGGCGGATTGGGGAGAGTGGTATTGGGCGACCGACGAGAACGAAAGCATGACCTATCAATCTGGTATAGATGTCGATGTCAGAGGGGCTTTCTCGGCAAACGGGACGTTAGGGAACTCTCAGGATGCCAACTACCGCGCAATCTCTACTAATTGGCCGGTGTTCGCGTTTGCCCACGATTTGGGGTCGGTTGACTCTTCCGTTGGAGTATTGTTCTCCATCGGGCTGGCTCAAACCGATGCAATGCAGTATAATGGGACTGATAAGGGTTACGCACCTCTGCCATCGCTATGGACAAGCTATTTCAGTGATGGTCCTGAAGCTGTAAGTCCTGGCTGAAACATCACGGGTATTCCGATAACTAACAATCCACGATCAAAGCTGGACTTTTTCCACAATGACTACGGAACCTCTTCTTCTCTCTCCACCGAGCTAGATGACAAGATTGCCACCGACTCTCTAGCAGCAGCTGGTCAGGACTATTTGACGATCACTTCGCTCACGGTTCGGCAAGCATTCGGTGCAACACAGCTGTGTGGAACAATCGCAGATCCTTATCTTTTCATGAAGGAGATCTCTTCCGACGGGAACATCAACACTGTTGATGTCATATTCCCAGCCCATCCGATATTCCTATACACCAATCCAGAGCTTCTTGACCTCCTAATGAAGCCCCTTTACGAGTTTCAGGAGTCCGGGAAGTATCCCAACTCTTATGCAATGCATGATATCGGCAGTAATTATCCCAATGCTACTGGCCATGCAGATGGCAAGGATGAAGCGATGCCCCTAGAAGAGTGCGGAAACATGGTTATCATGTCTTTGGCATACGCTCAGAGAGCCGGCAATACGTCCTACCTTGAAGCACATTACGACATGCTGAATGTATGGACAAGCTATCTGATCGAAGATGCTCTGTACCCGTCAAATCAGATTTCCACTGATGACTTCGCTGGAAGTCTAGCGTGCGTTTCCCGCGACTCGTTTGCAAGCAAATGCTGACTCAGTCTATAGCAACCAGACGAATTTGGCTTTGAAAGGAATCATTGGCATTGAGGCAATGGCCACTATCAGCAAGCAAACAGCTCACTCTTCTGATGCTTCAAACTATACAGCAATCTCTCACCAATATATCCGGCAGTGGGAGAAGATTGGCATTGCGCACAATGCACACCCTGCCCATACAACGCTGTCGTATGGCGCAAACAACTCTCATGGTGCGTGAGGTCGGATTTCTACTCTCATATAATAAAGCCACTGACAATTCGAATCCATAGGTCTCTTGTACAACCTTTACGCCGACCGCGAGTTGGGACTGGACTTGGTGCCCAAGTCAGTCTACGAAATGCAGAGCGCATTCTATCCGACGGTACAAAACACGTACGGAGTACCGTTGGACACGCGACACACATATACCAAGGGTGAGGAGACTCGAAGATTATATGTTGATATCATTCTAAAGCATCATACAGGTGACTGGGAGCTGTTCGCTGCCGCCGTCGCGTCCACCAGCACGAGAGACATGTTCATCCAGCTCCTTGCCAACTGGATCAATGTTACTCCCACCAATCGAGCGCTTACGGATCTTTATGATACCACTACTGGGGAGTAAGTAGAGACCACTCTCTGTCCCTTGAGAACCATGCTAACATTTGTAGCTATCCATCGATCACCTTCATCGCCCGACCCGTTGTGGGCGGCGCCTTCGCCCTCTTACTCCTCAATCAGGGCAATTGAGTTACTCACCGTTATATATACCCATCTATTCTTGGTCTGTGCAACTGACCTGTTCTGTTCGAAGCCTTCTTTGGTTCCCTGGAGCGGACCATCCTGTTTTACCCGTTCGTTCAGATGTGCCGGTCACTCGCTATGCATTTACTTTTGGAATTCTTTTATTGTTACCAGACCGTTGTGTGTATCTTTAGGCCAAGTTTATGCTTTCAATTGTCAGCCAGGTGGCGCAATTGAAGGCTATGGCGCGCAGAGTATATACGTTCCCTTGCCTGAGCTGTTGCAGGGCTGCAAATATCACTTGGTGACCGCAGGTTCTTGGATTCTAGTTGGATGTTGCCTGATACGGCAAGTAGTTGGATTAATTGTAGGGAGGCTGACCCCGTCAATTGATCTTTGTCGTAATGCATTGCAGGCGTTGGCGTTGGACGAACTTCAAGTTGTCAATAACCGCGGCTAAAGTCACACTACTGCCTATATCACTCAAGCTTTTCTTTCCTGTGATACTAACATAATCTTACTAGAGTAGTTTTGAGCCGGTGTACGGAGCCAAAACCAGGGTCTAGTATATATGCTGTTTTGCTCGCGCTTGCACGGGGTGCCTGTCTCTCGCCTCACCATCACAATTCAAGTGAAACCTCATCCGGACTACCTTCCCAAGCATCAAAAGAGCGAATGAGATCTGTATAATGGGAATCAAAGAGTTAGCTTATCATTTCATACACGCGGAATAGACACCGACAGGTCCAAAGGTCTACATCGAGGGGAAGAAACCACAACGTTCAAGGACAGACGTACCATAGTACAACATGATGGCCTCCAAATGGGCGTCGATCCCCACGCGCTCGTCGACGGTGTGAATGTTCACCGCCCGGCCGGCGCGGGAGGGGCTCCAGCGGTAGATGTTGCGGGTGAGGGGCCAGTAGAAGCGGGTGTCGGTGTTGCCGGTCATGATGTCGCCGCTGACGACGACGGTCTTGCCGTGGAGGGCGGGGACGGACTCGAAGACGGCGCGGGTGACGCCGGAGAAGCGGGCCCAGACGGGGTCGGTGCGGAGGTCGGTCGGGCTGACGGGGGCCGGGTCGAGGGCGCCGCTGAGGGTGGTGAGGGTCAGGTGGTTGTTGAGGGAGGTGTCGACCTGGTTGTCGGCGGGGAAGGCGGTCACGCTCAGGTTGTACTTGCGGGCGATGGGGCCGATGAGGTCGACGGCGCGGCGCTGGATCTCCTGCGGGGTCTGGTGCAGCGCCACGCGGTAGTTGACCAGCGCGGAGATCTTCTCGGGCAGGGCGTTGGACTTGACGCCGCCCGCGACGAGGTCGGCCGCCTGCGAGGTCTGCAGGATGAAGCGGAACTTGTCGCCGCGGGACTCCGCCAGCCTCTCGGCCAGGGAGACGTGGTCCGCGGAGCGGAGGGCCGACGCCAGCCACGGCTCGACCTGCGCCGGCGAGTGGCGCACCTGGCACTCGAGTTTCTGCCGGGACGGGTGCCGCTCGTCCAGCACGGGGATGAAGAGGTCCTGTCGCTCGAGCGAGTAGATGATCTCGGAGATAATGCCGATGCCCGTGTGCGGCGGGGGCACGGAGCTGTGGCCGCCGGGCACGGCGAGGGAGAGCACGATGTCGATGCTGCCCTTCTCGCCGACGCCGGGGAGCGCGTAGATGACTCCGTCATCGTCGTCATTGGTGGCGCTGGCTAGCTTGTTGGGGTCGTTGTTGTCGCTGAAGGTTTCCAGACCCATGCCGCCTTCGTCGAGGATGAACTCGAAGCTGTCGGGGCCATACTTCTTCTGCAGGAATTCCGAGATATTCCCGGCGCCGAGGAAGCCGTGGGACTCCTCGTCGAAGCCGAAGGCGAAGAGAACGCTGCGTGTGGGCTGCCAGTCTTGGGCTAGCAAGTCCTCCACGGCCGACAGGAGACCGATCAGGACGTTCTTGCAGTCGCTGGCACCACGGCCCCAGAGCCATTCGCCGTCGAAGTGGCCGGCAAATGGAGGGTAGGTCCAGTCGGCGGCGTCGTTGATTGGTACGACATCCTGGTGAGCCAGGAAGAGAATCGGCTTAAGGCTGTCGTCGGTGCCATTGAGTGTGTAGACTAGCCCTAGGCGGTTGACGTGATCTACACGGGCGTGGGAGTGGCTGCGGCAAGCAATTGTTAGGAGACACTCATGCTCATGGCCGGAGAGGATCCCCCAACTCACAGGAGAGGAAACAGCGTTTGCAGGAGTTCGTGAAATTCAAGGAATGGAGCAAATTTCTCATCGTAGGGGTCTTTCATGTAATCATCAATCGCGGTTGGGACTTGGACTGCTCGCGACAGACGGTCGACCTGTCGCGACTTCACTGCATCGTCGGTAACAAACTTGACCGATGAGAAGAAGCCGTCATCCGGGGCTTCGATTTTAGTCGCCAATGGGCAAAGATCGCTACTTTCTCCGGAGGACCAGGAGCTGAGGAGCTGCTGCGCCGAAGGAACGCTGAGAGACGCAACGGACGGGGCTAGCAGCCCTACAATGACCGGTAGTAGCTGATACATTGGCAATGGTTCAGATACAGGAGAGCAGCACTCGCAGGGAAGAAGAACAATCGCATTGGCAAGGGTTTTGGATCCATTATAAATGAGGGGAAGTAGCTTAAGCCACTACGCAATGGATTGAGTTATCTTATCGCCGGGTTGCGCAATCAAGGCGTCGATGGCAGCCCCCTCATTGTATCTGCCGGCGCGATAAGTCGGCTATCGGCTAAGGCGGATTTGGCCGCGCCAGGATTGCCTGAGAGGGCAAGTCTTTCCAGAGACTAGGAAGCATTTCATGCAAAGTGATAGCAACCGAAGGTTTGGTGGCATTCGATGGCGTATTATGAGTGGCGGTGAGGTACTTCAGAGCCACTATTCCTGCGGGGTTGAATCTCGAAATCGGTGATGATAAGAAGGACTGGCAGTCTCCCGTATCATGGGAAGCAGACTGCTAGTCATTATTCTTGTCCATTTGCCGAACCAAACACTTTCAAGTTAGCTCTGATGAAGTTTTGCTGCAGGTTGAGTGGATAGGGGGATCGGCTGCTGTTTCAGTTAACTCCGAGTTTAGTGAAGCAGAAGTTGTAGTGTGATCTTGTTGGTCTGCAAAACCGGCCAAAGCCATCTACTGGAAGCATGAAGGGCAGTAGCGAAGGCTCTTTTTAACCTTTGATGATGACGATGGAAGCCGAGACTAAAATGTCAGTGCATCATTGTGGCGCTGTCAAGCTTGTGACGATCGACAGGAGTAGCACAGCAGGAGAATCTGCAAGAGCAACAGCCAGCCCTGACGGGGAAAAAAAGGGTTGATTGCATTGCGTGGGTGTGTTGTGAATGATGAATGATGAATGATGAATGACATGCCGATTGATGAAGGTAAAGTAGAAACTGAGCTGCAGTGGTTGGAAGTTGGAAAAAGAGGCCCAGACAAGGAAGGATGATGATGGTGATGGTCCCGTGACTTGGCCATCCTCCCTTTTTCCTTTTCGTCCTTCCCACCCTCGCTCTGTACTGACTGTACTGTAAGTTACCTACTTCTTTATCTCACTTGAAACCTTTTTATCCTTTGATTTCTTGAACTTTTCCCTGCCCAACGACTCATCTGGCATGCTTCCGTTTAAGATTCCATGGAACCGACATTCTGTCGCGTTGATCATTGAGTGATGAAACGGCAATCAGGAACATCCCCATTTTGTGCCATTCTGGTCAGCTAATAGAAATCCACTCCAGGATCCATCATGGGTTCGCCTCCCCACAAATCCCACCAACTGACAATCGCTAGTCATCGCGTGGTGGTCTCAGAAACCAATAGCGCGTTGATCCCTACATCACTCGTTCAACCCTTTCTGAGAGGAGTCAGAGGACAAGTGAGGAAACACCAGCCTTAGTTGGCTCAACACAGCAAGGGATCGTCCGAAACGCTGCCGGCGCGGAGCCGACGATCGCTTGACGAACCATTATGGAATCCGGACAGAAGAGAGGCGTTCGTACGCGCGATCATCAGATCGGCATTTCTGCTGGGTTTCAACCGCCGATTTTTGCATGCTGCCCCAAGGGGTTGGTTCGCCATTTGAAAGTGTGCATCGCCGGTTGGTTCGTCTCCATCGGTTGGCATATTAAAGATGGATCATATTTAGGTTGACTCCGCCCATGAAAATTGGAACCTTGCCTGTCATCCATATCATTCTTTTGCCATCTGTTTCTTCTTTCTCCCTCCTGTCAAGCGCACATCCACTCTTTGATTCAGAGTTTTCTTCCCAAATCTCATACACGTTCTTTGCCCAGCCTTTGTTCTGCTTCTACACCATCAACCGACAACATGATCCGGACGAGCATCCGGAATCTCGCGATTTTGTCGCTCGCCGCTCTCTCGTCTGCCTCTTCTTTTGTCGGCTGCTATAGTGAACCCGGCGAGCTAGTCCTCGCGGGATCCTATCAATTCCAGTCCCTCGGATACTGCCAACAAACTTGCGACAAGCGTAATCAGACCGTATACGCTCTGCACGACGGGAATCAATGCTACTGCGGCGACGGACTACCCTCTTCGGAGTCTGAGGTACCAGCTGCGCGATGCAACACGCCTTGTGCTGGGTTCCCCTCTGATACTTGTATGTCTCCTCCGCTTTGTCTACAACATGCACAGCAGCTAACCGTGTCCACACAGGCGGCGGCTCTGACACCTGGAGTGTCAGTTCGGACTCCATCAACGTCAAACGCGATGATGCCGGCTCTGTCATCGTGACCGCGCCGGACACGCCGGACTCTGCGGCAAACATCCAAGTCAACCCAACCTTGGTCGAGACTGGCATTGCGCTCGCCAGTAGTGTCGTCAGTGACGCGGAAGGCAGCGCCAAGACATCTATCCCCAGCGTCATCTTGACTGCGCCAACCATGACTGCTGCGCAGCAACAGCAGCAGGTGGGCTCGGCGACCGCCACTGCCGCGTCGATCGTGATCGTTGCGTCGAATACTCCATCTTCTTCGGCCGCTGTTGCCTCGTCAAGCGCATCTGCAAGCCCCTCGGCCAGCGTAGGCGCTGCTGCCGCCTTGGACGCGGGTGCGGGCCACGGGTCGCTGGTCGGTGGCTTGCTAGTCTCGATCCTTGCCACCTTGCTTTATTAACGACATTTCGCGGTGACGGGCGATGGCAACGGCCAGCACAGATGGCAGTGAATACTCTCTTCAGTGTAAAGCTTTTACAATACCCTTGATTGACATTCGAGAAGAACCGCTGGTCGGTTCGCCTGTACTTACTATCGCTACCGCGGACTCATTGCAATGCCCACTGCAGTCTCCCATGTAATTAGCAGAAAATTTATAAAAATAGGAAAACACAAAAATAGAAGCTGGGAGGGGAAGTGATCCTTCCATGATCATATGCTTGCTCGGTCCAAGTGAGCGACCGACAAATGCTAGCGTCACTAATCTGAATGTACGTTCGTTTCGTTCTTCTATTTCAGAACCAACAAGAGATTAGTACGATTGAGATTACGCATCATCTGGCATGTCGAAACCCGAGGAAAGCCACGCATGACAAATCTGGTGGCCAAGTCGGTAGATTTGCCACGAGGGCTAATGGGGCATTCAGCCTGAAGTATAGTCAGCGGGTGCAACAATGTAAAGACGATCGTCAACGCATGGATAGAGCAGATGGAGCAACAATGCAGTCATGAGAGGGAGTGCTCAGACCACACCATCTCTTCATAGGACCTAGTAATTGTCGGTTATACCCTGATGCCAACTGGAACGCGAATGCAACCTACTAATCAAGCACCGGTGCCCCATCGGAACCAAGAATCAGACAATGTCATGTCTACCCAGTATCTACCCACGAAAGAAAGGGAAAAAACCAAGCTTCGTCATGGAACGGTAGCAGTTTGTAGTAAACCGTCGCGACGAAGCGCCCCGTCGGCCCCTTAAACATGACCAATGAAGCGAGCCACGATACGAGGACGTGGTGGAGTAGCCCGATCTCGAGGTACAGTACAGTCCAGTAAGTACTCTAGTGCTCTGTAGAGTCAGTAGAGAGTATGTAGACTGCAGTGCTCCCCGAAAATAGAACCTTTCAGGCGTCCCGGACAGCCGGGTGCCCGCTCGATCCGGTGGGAGAGAATAATCAACCAGGGTCTTGTGTGGTGGAGGCTGCAGGACCCCGGAAGTCCAGTACCTACAGTACTTAAGTGCATGGGGTAAGAGTATAAGAACTCGCCGTCTGCTCGAGACAGCAACCACCACCACCACCACCACCACAGTCCTCCCAAAAAGCATCTCCAGACTCAAGCACAACAAAACATCACAGAACAAAAGATGTCGTGCAACCTCCTCACCAACCCCTCCTTCGAAACCGGCACCCTCTCGCCGTGGTTCACCACCGTCCCCAACGTGAACATCGCCACCGTCACGAACGCGACCGCCGCCTACGATGGCGAGTATTACCTGTACGGCCCCTTCCCTATTAACCCTTTAGCATCTTACCCTGTCCTGTCCTGTCCTGTCCTGTCCTGTCCTGTCCTGCCCTGTCCTACCCCCCCCAAACCCCGTCTTTATCCCCAAGTGCAACATCCAGCAAACTAATGCAAAGAACGCTTAGCGACCTCAAAACCGACTACGGCAACCGCGGGCACTCGATCGCGCAGACCCTGACGGGCCTGCAGCGCGGCACGGTGTACGACTTCGCGGCGCGGATCCAGATCCCGGGGCCGTCGGGGGTGGAGTACTGCTTCGTGGACGCGTACGTCGGGGCGAACGCGACGACGGGGGCGATCGTCTCGCAGCAGCTGCTGCCGACGGGCGCGTGGACGACGGTGCGCGGGTCGTATCGGCGGACGGGCCGGCGGGCGGAGGACGTGTTGACGCTGACGGGGTCGTGTACGTCGCCGGGCAGTTCGTATGTGTGGGATGTGTTGGTCGATGCGGTGGTTTTTGGGGCGGCCGAGGGGTGTGTGTGATTTTCTGGTTCTGGGGGGGGGGTCATGGGATACGATGCTATGCTATGCGATGCTATGCTATAGTGGGATGGGTGGATTGGATCCTGGGTTGTTCGGGGGATGCTTTGGGCTGAGGGACTAGCGGGTGATACCATGGTTATGTGAGAGTTACGAGAACAACCTGAGGGGGGGGGCTGGGGGTTATGCTCCTGTTGTGTTCAATGACGTGCCGATTGGAAAGAAGCATGGGAGATGGATGCTGGCATGGTGGTGAGCATACAGAGGCACGATAATACTATACTTATACATCCTGTACACTCGATGTATGCAGACACAACCTCCATGCCTCCAGCCAAACAACAAAATACAAACACCCAGAAATCCGTTATATCACAACAAATCTCAACATTGCGCCTCATCAAAACAGCCCCAATCCCACTCTCAAACAAGTCCGATGCAATCCTAATCCCGACTCCCTAACCACTAGCCTCGATTCGCCATCCCACATGAAGAATTACAATCGGAACACCCCTGCAGACTACCTGTACACTCACGGCACACAGCAAGGGATGTGATCTACTCGGACAGGGGCAGAAGGAAACCAGTAGTCGTCTATAGCCAGAGCCACGAGAGTGACCACGCCGCAGCTTTGATTACGGACTGCATATGACGTGGTACGTTTGTTCACCTGTATTGTCCTCAAAATATGCTACCCGATGTGTGAAAACTACTAGTCAAAGATCAGAAAGAATGTTGGTATGCGCGCTGCCATACAAGGCCAGTAGAAGATTAGAAAGACATAGTCTCCAATACCCAAAAGGCGGGTCGTATTCCAACCTTGACGAACCCTGCTGATTCGCTCACCACAGTAACCAGACCCGAAAAGAATAGAGACACCGAAACGGTAGAAGAGATTCATCATAAACCATAATCCTCACTGCCAGACGACTGCCTAAGCTAGACCAAAGGCTACAGCATCTCAACGGCTTAATGTTATTTCAGCCAAAGTCCTACCGCTGCTTTATTTGATCATAAATTGATGCACTGACGGTGACACCGTTCCAGGCAGCGGAAAGTGGTTTGCCATTCCTGTGCGCTATTAGCCCATGAACATTAACAAGCGACTGAGTGGCTTCGCGTACTTTATGTAGGAAGTTTTTATATTCCGTGCTCTGTCTTTGACCTGCACCGTATTTTTGTTAGTGAACCTTTTTTCACCTGGCTGCAGAGGCTCGATCCTGTCCAGTTCTCTGATTTTTTCCCAGTGAAACATGGTGCCCCTGAAACAGGTGCCTCCATGCTGATTAATAAGCCTCTCTAGTCGCTCTGATTGCCCAGGCTCCCAGCGTATCGTAGGCCGCCTGTCTGGTTTTTCTCTTTGAGTGGAAGGGGCCGAGGCGGATGGTGAATTTGGCGAGACCGATTGAGCGGGTCGAGTCGACCTTCTAAGTGGAGTAGCGTGTCTGCCTTGAGCGTGATTGCCCGAGCTCTCCGTCGCGTTGTCCGTCTGGCTTTCCAGTCGAGCGCGCTTGCTGCGTGGCTGGATCGGCTTTCTGGCCCGCTGACGCTCTACTGATACCTCGCGGTCGTCGTGCTCGAACTCAGCATCGCTTTCAGGAACCTCATCAGCTTCACGCCCACGCTTGCGGGATGTCTCGTTGCGCCGACGCTCGACGCTTCGAGGATCCAGTCCCTGACTGATGGGGGACACGCGTGCGGCATTAGTCTGCCGGTCAATAAACAGAGCACGTGAGTCTCGAGGCGCAGCCGTAGACCGTGGGGGTCCTTCGTGAGACACGTTTGATACCTGACTGACATCGTTGTTCGTGTCTTTTGCTTGACCGTGCCTGGATTGCTGCAATGCCTCCTCTCGAAGGGACGATGGGCGGGAATTGCGAACAAACGAAGGACTATGGGATCTCTCCAACTGAGACTCCCCAGGATCACCAATGTCTAGTTGGCCATTAGTCACCTCGATTTCGATCTCGTCTTGAATAAATGTCGACGTCATATCAGGCGATGCTGGGATTTCGGACGGTCCCTCGGGGGCCGGTTCCTGTGTGTTTGCCGTCGGGCGATTTTCGGGACTTTTTTCTGAGGTGAGCTGCTGCCTTTCGGAACGGTCGGTTGGTCGAAGAGGCTCCGTCTGTTGGGAGACTCCGGGATTTTCGGTGCCAGCGCTGAGCTGCTGTTGTCGTTGCCCCAATCGACCCACGGCGGTTGAATTTAGGAACATTCTTCTGGACGTTAGAATAAGGACAACACAAACAGCAGGAGGAAGACTCACGGCTTGGCTTTGAGGGACTTCCTTCGTTCCCGGTCTACAGGAGGAGGCTTCTCGAAAACGTTTGGCGGAACCTTGTTGCTAGCCCGGGTTGTTTCGACAGTATTACTGGCACTTTTCTCCGGTCTAGTAACGGCAGGCACGGGGTCTGCGCGTGTTGGAGACCTAGCAGGCTCGGCAGATTTTGAGGTAGCTCTTTCCGACCCTCTGGCCTGCTGTTCGATGCGCGGTGTATCAGAGCCATTCACTTCTTCGGCCTGCTGCATACCTCCAGATAGTGGTGTAGGTGACTCCGGCTGCATTTGTCTCTGAACCTCTGGGCTTACGAGGGTCCGACTTAGATCGTGCTCGACAGGAGGTCTAGTAGTCCTTTGCAGGGATCTTGCAGACGGTCTAACAGGAGATTCTAACTGCATCGATCTGCGGGCCTCAGGACTTGCAGACTCCCCAGACTCCCAATGAGGATTCCTTCCCACCGGTTGAGTTTCGGGTATGGTATGGTACTCATTCCGAAGGCTGGAAGGAGTGGCACTATACCGAGTACTTCGCGCTGAGACCACACTGCCAGGGATATTCCGCGGGCCGTTTCGAGCCAGCGAGGGCGTAACAGCAGCATATCCCAATGTCGTGGCAGTTCCTGGAATAGACTGCGTCGGATGCCGGGCGGTTGACGGCGTTACTGAATTTCGCGTCCTAGGGGTCGAAGAAAACGTGCTGCCCAGACTATAGCGCGTCTTAGGTCTGGCAAAGAACGCCTTTTTGACATCCTTATAAGTTTGTAACGGTCGTGGCATATCGCCATTGATCTCGTCGGTCCGTTTACAGACCCATTGGGCAGCGCGTAGGACGAACTTTCGCCATCCGTAGTTTTTTTTGAGCCCCTCAATGTCGATGGTGTCTTCCACCAGGCAAAGAGCCTCCATTTCCTGGTAGCGATACACCACCTCAGCTGCAAGCCCTGGTGGGATTTCTCCGTTAGGACCCCTCAGCGCTTCAGTTTCGAAGCCTCGGAGAACTAATCCCTCTTCGTTCGCCAGCTCAATGCAAAAGCACTCTTCCAGCACTCTGGAAGGCTCAAAATCCGGATCGTGCTGAGACTTCTCCTCCAGCTGCATGATCGTGTACTGGGTCCGCAGTTCTAGAGCGAGATCAAAAGTCTCCTTTTCCAACGAACTATCACCCGCAGATCTTTTCTGCCCCGCTGGTACGAGCCTGGTTGTGAAAGGCAAAGGAAATTTGCTGTCAAGGATCCGGATCGCCTGCTTCAGAGATGAAGTTGATTCGGGGTCGCACAGGAGAACCTCGAGGACAAACTGCGCACAATTGGCTTTTTGCAAGGCTGGCGCTGGATCCCACTGGCCCTCAATCTCATGTAGCTTCTCAGCCACTGTTGCCGATGATTTGAAAATGTCATCAACCAGCTCGACGTCAATGTACGGCTGACTTCCGAAGTACTTAGCTTCCTGTCGGAGATTGGAGGTTTGTCGAGCCAGCCGCCAGCTTTCCAAGCTTTGAGAATCATTCAGCTTCTGAAGCAACTTGGTAAACTCGAGCAATTCGAAAGGGCTGGGCACCGAGAACTCCAGCATGTCCTCGGCCGCATCCCACAACTTGGGGAACACCTCAATCATCTTTCCCGGATCAAGGTCCAAGTCCGGCTCCGAGGGTAAGATAGTGGTCCCGGAAATGTTGATCTCATCTTCTGGTGTCTCAGGGATAGCCTGGTTCTCATTCCCAGGCCGCGAAGCCATCGGCTTCAGGGGCGACGACTTTTGAGGGGATTCCTCGACGACAACATCAAGGGCTGACAAAGCGAAAAGAACGTGAGCTCGAAGATCAAGCAGGAGGTCCGGGACAAACCCAAGGCAGAACAAAGGAGAGCCAGCATGAATACGACAAACAACAACAACCGACTGTATGCAACAACAACAACCACCATACACCCTCTACTTTAAAATACAGAGAAAGATAAAGAGAAGTGAATAAAAAGCCATTCACTCACCGGTCGCACGCCCCTTCTTGCCCGAGACAGCCGCATCATCAACCAGATGATGATCCGCGTCGTCCTCATCATCAACCAGCGGTCGACGATGCTCCCGACTCTGACTCCTGGTCACTCGCCGAGTCACGGGACTTGTTGTTTTCCTGAGAACTTGACCAAAAGCACCGGAGCTCGACCCATGTCCATTCGACCCTTCCTTCATCAGTGGCAGGGATGAAGAGTACGAAGGGGTGGACGGTGGTGCTTCCACCTGGCGCGACCGCGACCGCGCCATAGAAATCGATCCCAAAACAATGGCCACAACACAACGCAAATAACAAGAGAGAGAAAGAGAGCCCTGTGTAAACAGGAAGGCGGTCAGGCGGGAACGGGAAGATGTAAGTGTATTTCCCTAGTATATCCCCCTTGTAGCAAAAGGAAGTAGAAAACTGAGATGCAAGAGGAGTGCTTCACCTCAGCACCGATGGTTGTTGTGATGAAGAGAGGTGGTCGATGGCTGGGAGAGGACGGGGGCACGGCCGGAGCGGAGAAATGGAAAGAACTTGGATTGTGCCAAACGCCCATAGGACAGACTTGGGGTAAGCGGTTGCACTAAGTAGGGTAATTGCTTATGTAAGTGGCTTACATCAGCGGCAGAACCAAGGCGGTGAGCCAGATTGGGAAACCCTAATGTAAACCCTTATGTCAACCCTAACTTCGGGTTTCTACAACCGTTGGACATTTATTCCTCTTTGGGAAGTCAGAGTTGCCTCAAGGTAATGGAAAGCTACCACATGAAGTGAGGTGCTGGTCTGTATACAGAGTACGAGAAGCCGAAGATTCAGCGTGCTATGGAAGGGAAGCCACACTGCTGAGACAAAGCAGCGTTGGCAACTCTGATAATCTGAATCAAAGCCAATGAAACCAAGCACACTTCATGCTGTATTTACTCGGCCCCCAGGGATTTTCTGAGGCTGCAGAGAGTCCCATAGCATAACCCAACCTCTTGTATACTACTGCCTTGTTATTGAGGAGGTTTCTGCGTACGAATTGTGCATAACTGAAGACATATCACAGCAACAGCAGAAGTCGCTGGCGTATCCATCCATGCAACAGCCAACTTTATAGGAGACTCTACCAACCATAACTTCACCCTATGAGTTTTCCCAGACTTACAGAGGACATTGAAGTATAGAGTAATGTCTCCTACACTACTCTACCAAGAATCAAAAAAATCCTGTTTTTCGTTTCTAAGAATTTGCATTGCGCTTACCAGTTATAAGTTTTATCTCGGCCGCGCCCAACCGTGCAACAACCAGCATCCTCGGAGGCTCAGCCTCGAATAATCTCACCCAACGAGTTTTCCCGAAGGCACAGAGGGTCCTGTGGTATACCCCGGAGTCTACAGTACCATCGTACCAAGAATCAGGAGATTCTTGTTTACAGTTTTCGAGAAACTGCGTCTTTTTAAATGCCTGTGGGTTTTGTTCCCCAGTCTCCGCCGCGTCCAACAACCAACATCATAGACAACTCAGACTCGAATGACTTCGCTCTCGGAGTTTTCCTGAAGGAACAACCGCCCCTGAAGCATATATTAGAGCCTACAGCAACATCATAACAAGAATCAGAAAATTCCTGTTTACAGTTTTTGAGAAAATGCGTCTATTTGGAATACTTGTTAGTTCCGGTTCCGTGTAGATTGAGTCTGCTGATTCCCGCCGCCTTCACCATGATATCCCCATTCTAACTAAGTTAACTTAACTGTGTTTAGTCATCACTTTCCAACACACCTTATATAAAACCAATAAAATCCTATTATTCAAGGCCAATAAAAAATTGTGAGGGACTCATGATTGAGACCGGATGTAAGGAAGGTTATGAATAAACTGTTCTGGATTGGACTACAGCGTACTTGAGGCAGAATTACTCAGCTGAGGGTAAAGCAAAGGAGGAACTGCAGCAGTGTTCACATGTCATATGAACTTTTTAAAATATTTATATAAACCAACCCTATTTAGTACTAATTAGTAAGCAGAAATATACTATATAAACTTATATATTACTATTTCTTTACTCTAAAATTTTTTTTAAAAATTTTAACTATATCTAATTTATTAACTACTTTCTAAGCACTTTCTAAATACTTTAACTAAAATAGATTTTAATAATATTGTATTAGTTCTATAGAAGAATTAGATACTTTAAAACTAAGTTAATAAATATAGTCTAAATACTTAGTAAGTACTTTATAAGTATTTCAAAACTAATATAATTTAAAAACTATTACTAAAAATAATTATAATATAAGCTAAAGCCTCTCTTTTAACTATTTAATATATTAAGTATATTAATAATTCTTTAAAGTATCTTATGACTTATTTTTATAAATATATTTATATAATTATATTATCAAGTTATTCTAAAGTTAAAGCTAAACAGCTGATTGAAGATATATAAAAATATAACTGCTTTCTAACTGCTTATTAAGTATTTACTAATTATTTAATAAATTTAGTATAATAAATATATTAATAGCAGTATAAAGTAAATAGTTTTTTTTAATATTAGATTTAAAATATTTTTTAAAAATGCTCTAATATTTTTTACTATAAATATTTCAGTTGATTTTTTTTAAATTATTATTATACTACTATTAATAAAGACTTTTAAAAGATATTTAATAAATTAAAAAAAATATTTTTGTAGCAGATATACTAAAGTTGAAAAAAATACTTTTAAATAAGTACTTACTAAGTATTTTATAAATATTTACTAATTAATTAGTAAATATTTATAAAATACTTTAGAATTTATATAAAAACCTAATTTTATATATTAGCTATATTAATTATACCAAAGACTTCTTTAATAAATATTTTTAATTTAATATTAAAGATTATACTACTTTTAATTTAGATTTTTTTAAAAAGCTGTTTAATAATAACTCTTTTTTAGAAACTAAAAAGTATAATATATTTAGATTTATATTATTCTACTAAAAATATTATAGTTAATATTTACTAAATATCTTCTAATTATTTATTAACTATTTTTAAAAAAAATAATATCTGTAAGGCTTAGAGTGTTTAATTTATATTTTTTATAATATAGCTTTTTATACTTTAATTTCTTTAGATTTTATTTTATATTCTTATTTTATTTTATTTATTAAGATATTTATATCTATTTTTTTATCTCTACTAAAGGAATTATTAGAAAAGATTCTTTTAAATATTAAAAATCTAATTTAGTAGATTTATAATCTAAATATAACTATAGATATATATTTAACTGCTTTTTAACTATTTATTAAATATTTACTAACTATTTTTATAGGTTAATTTTTTTACAATCCTTAGTTTAAAAAGTTTTATTATTAATATAATATCTTTATATTTACTAAAATTTATATTAGCTTTTATAATAAAAATAGAATTAATATAATTATTTAAAAGTAGCAGCTATTAATAAATTTAAATAAATAAAATATTAATAATCTAATCTTTTTACTAAATATTAATCTATATTTTCAAATAAGTATTTAGAAACTATTTAGAACCTGCTTTTTACCTAGTTGTAAATCTATTAATATCTAGTTAAGTTTTATATATAGAAAAAATATTATAATATTAATAAAACTGTTATGGTTCAAGAACTTAATATGATTAATTAATATATATAATTATTAGAGATAATAAAGAACAGAGGAATTAATTATTTTAAAGTTCTGCTGCTAAGGCGGTTAAAAAAGCAGAAATAAAATAGAAAATAGAATATTATTATAGATAAATAAATAGTAATATATACCGGATATTAAAATAGATATTTTTATTATTATAAATAATTAAATATATTAAAAATACTATAAGTATAGAGATATAAAGACGAATTATTGCGAAGAACAGATATATAAGATAATAATATATTTTAAAATATAGAAAAGATAAGAAAAATTAAATATACTATAAATATATTAATATAGTAACTATTTAGAATATTTAAATATATAGATAAGATTAAAAGTATTAATATTAGAGGAATATATTTATATATTATTTTTTAAACTATATTTTTTAGCGGATAAAATACTATAAAATAGGAGTATAATATTTTCTATAGAAAATAGTATATTTTACTAAAATAAATTTAACTTTTTAAATTTTTTTAAAATAATTATAATTTTTATTCTAAATTTTAAAAGGCTTATTTAATACGCAGCTGAATAGATTAGGATTATTAATATTATATACTAGTTTAAATTAGGCGATAGAGATAATAAAATATATATTTTATAAATTAAAAAATATAAGATAATATATATAATATTCGATATATATAATAATAAAAAGAAGACTAATATACTAGTAATTTAATTTTTTTTAATTATAGATCTGGATAATATAGTATAGTTTTAATATAAATATAAATATATCTAATTATTAAAAATAAAGAATATTAGTTTATAGTAGTAATTATATATATACTTTATATATATAATAGTATATTTAAAGGTTTTTTCATATTAAACTAAAATAAAAAGTTTTAAATATTTTTATTAAAAGTAATAGTATATTTTAGATATAGATAATTTTTTAAAAATATATTTTTTATAGATAAAATAATAATTTTAATATATAAAAATATATAATCATAGATAAAATAATAATTTTAATATATAAAAATATATAAATAAATAAATAGAAAAACTATAAAAATATAGACTATTAGATAATTTATTTATAGTATTTTTTTTAGAAATAGAAATAGATTTATTTAAAATAACTTTAGAGATATTAATAATATTAAAAATAGTAGTATTAGAAATATTAAAAATAATATAAATAATTTATTTTAAAATAGCTTTTTTTAATATTATTTTTATTAAATACTAAAATTAATATAATAAAATACTAAATATTAATTTATAAAGGGTTTTTTTAGTTGCAGCTAATAAAAATAAATTAATAATAAAAATAATAAATAATAATATAAAAAGCTATAAATAATTTTAGATAACTCTATATTTTAATATAATTTTAATAGTTTAGATTATTTATTTTAATTAATTATTTATCTAAAAATAGGATGCGGTACTGTAGAACTATTTAATATTAAATTAAAAAAATAATCTCTTTTAAAATTCTAATATAAATTAAGAATTATAATTAAATATAAAGAGATAGAAAACTCCCTAATTATATTTTTATATATATTAGATTAATTTAATCTTTTAATATTTTAATTTTTATATTAACTTTTTAGAGATTAGACTAATATACTTAGTAAATTTATTAATAATAATAAAAAAAAAGTCGAAAATATTAATAGTTAAAAATAATATAAAAAAATCTATAATAATAGTATAAAATAGACTAGTTAGAATAATTAGTTGCAGAAGACTATATAGCTTATCTTACTCTTATATACAAAAATATTGGAATTTATTTTAAAATTATTTTAAAATTTAATTTCTCAGTTAATTTTTAATATACTTTTCTAAAAATAGGCTTATCTGATGCGGAAAAAATTAATCTTTTTAACTATATAATTTTCGTTGCCCTACTTGCCTAAATAGGAAATCTATTAAAAAAAATAATAAAATTACAGATTTTAATTTTATAAGCTGAATTTTTAATATTTTTAAATATTTTAAATTTTTATAAATAGATTAAATTTTTTACTATAGATTAATACTATTTTTAGCCCGGAATATCTATTTTCTAATTTTTAATAATTTTTTAAATATAGATTTTTATATTTTCTATATAAATTATTTACTTTATTTTTATCCGGCTAATTTAGTAGTTCTATTCTATTAAAAATTTATATATTTAAACCGCCTTTTAAAGCTAGTAAACAGAATCTAAACTTTTTTAAAAAATATATTATATAATTTTTAGTAGCTTTAATTATCCGCAGCTGATCGCCTACAGCCTACAGCCTATAGTCTATATTTAAATAAAATAATTAGCTAATTATCCGCAGCCCGCAGCCCGTGTTTAAATAAAATAGTTAAATAACGGCCAGTAGCTTTTAAATACCGGGCCGAGTATATAAATATAAAATAGTCAGCTGACCGCCTGCAGTCTACAGCCTATAGTTTAAATAAAGTAGTTAGATAATAGTCGGCAGCTTTTAAATACCGGGCCGAGCGCGCAAATATAAAACATTTAGCTAATTATCTATAATCTATAATCTATAGTTTAAATAAAATAATCAGCTAACTGCCTACAGCCCGCAGCCCGCGTCTAAGTAAAATAGTTAGATAACAGTCGGCAGCCCTTAAATACCGGACCGAGTATATAAATATAAAATAGTCAGCTGACCGCCCGCAGCCCGCAGCCTATAGTTTAAATAAAACAGTTAATTAATTATCTGCAGCCCGCAGCCCGCGTCTAAATAAAGCAGTTAAATAACAGCTAATAATCTTTAGATACCGGGCCGAGCGCATAAATATAAAATAGTTAGCTGACCGTCCGCAGTCTACAGCCTATAGTTTAAATAAAGTAGTTAGCTGACCGTCCGCAGTCCGCAGCCGCAGCCTATAGTCTATACCTAAGTAAAATAATTAGCTGACTGTCCGCAGTCTACAGCCGCAGCCTGCAGCCCACGCCTAAGTAAAACAGTTAGCTAACCGCCGGCAGTCTAAATCCTCAGATACCCTACTCTTTAAGCCGCCGAGCGAAGCGAGGGTATAAGGCTTATATTAATATATTTAATTTTTATTATATTTAAAGTATTAGTTAATATATTTATATAACTATTTTTAATTTTAGTAAATAAAAAAACTATTAAGTTTTAAAGTATATTTATTAAACAACTAATATTTATTATTATTATAAATAATTTTAAAGATATTATAGATAATTAAATAGAATAAATATATTTATATTTTCTAAAAAATAAAACAGTTACTATTTATAGTAACTAATTTAGAATATTTATTTATTTAAATATTTAAAATATTAAATGTTTTATTTTTTATAGGATTAATAATAGTTTTACTAATATCTAGATTATAAAATATATACTTAACTATATATAAAAATCTATTTTATATAAAATATAGTAGATAAATATTAAAATTAGAGTTAAAAACAGCTATAATTTTTTTTATTTAAAAATCTTTAGTATAATTATCTATAATTTAATATTTAAATTTATTACTAATTTTAATAGTATATATAGAATAAGTAACTTTAATATTAAATATATTAGCTGAGGTGTCTTTTAAGTTATAAATATTTTATTTATTTAAAATAAATAATAGAATAGTATATAAAACTTTTTTCTATAATAATTTAAAAAAAATATTTACTATAATATTTAACTTATCTAAATAATAAAAGATTTAAAAATTATATTTTTAGATAAATTAAAATATATATATAAAATAAAGATTTAAATAGTTAAAAATAATAGTATTAAATATAGTTTATTTACTAATACTAATAGTATTTATATAATTAATATATATAATAATTAGAAGATTTTAAAAAACTAATTTAATAAAATAATATAGTTTCTAAAATATTTATATAAAATATAAAACTTTTAGTTCTATAGACTAGTAGTTTTTTTTAATATAATTAATATATATAAAAAAATAGATTTTACTATAGTATATATAGATAGTTTTATAATATTAGTATGAATATATTCTAATTTAGATTTAATGTAATATATTATAATATCTATTTTTTATAGCTAATATTAAGATTAATATATATTTAATTATTTAAATTAAAATATACTAGATATTTAAAATTAAAGAATTTATTTTATAAAAAATAGAATATTTAAAATTCTTTAGATATAAAATTTATAATTAATATTTTTAATATAAATTTTTACTAAATATAATTATTTAAATTAGTCAACTTAAAATATAGTTTAAATATTTATATTTTTTAGTTTTAAAAAAGAGTAATCTTTTAAATATAGTAATTTATATAGTATTATAATTAATTAGTAAAAATAAAAAAATATAAATAGCCTTAATTTTAGATTTAGAAGTAGTTAAATTAAAAAAATTAATTTACTATTTTAAAAAAATAATATATAAAAATTTTATATATACTTTTATAGGCTTAAACTTAAGATTTATATTTTTAAAATATTAAAATATTAAATTAAAATATTTAAAATATTTTTTTAATATATAAGATATAATAATAATATTATTAATATATATATAAATAAATATATAATAGTACTTTAAATATAAATCTATTTATCTCTAGATAAATAAAATAGAATTAATATAGTTTATTATAGTAATATAAAAAAGTTTTTATTCTTAATATATAATAATAGTAAAACGGTTTTAATAATTTTAATATATCAGCTATTAGTAGAAGTAATTAACTATATTAAAAATAAAAATATATAAATAGTTTTAAACTATTTAAAAATTTTTATTCTATTTAAAAACTAAATAAAAATTTAGTTTACTAAAATAATTAGTAGTTTTTAAATTAATAACTATATATTTTTTATAGATACTATTAATAATTTTTTATATAATAAATATTAAATATATAGATAGTATATAATTAGTAGTATAAAATATCTTATCAGCTATATATAATAGATTAAATATTTTATTAATAATATTTTTATCGGCTTACAGAACTTAATAAATATAAAATTTAAAAATCTTATTAAAAATCTTTATTAAAACTAATATCTAATATTTTTTAAAAATATTTACTATACTAATATTTATATTATTTAAATATATTCAGATATTATACTTTATAAAAATATTTTTAAATTTTTTAATATATTTTTTATTATAAATAATAATACTATTAGACAGATAAATAGTATTATTTTTATTAGTATTAACTTTTAAAGGGGCTTAAGAATAAATATTTAAATATTTATATAAATTATTATTTATATTATTATTTTTAGAATTATTAAATATATTATTTTTTAACTAATTATTTAATTTAATATTTTTAAATTTAGTATTTAAATAAAAATAAAACTTTTTTAGATTTTAATTAGTTTATTAATAGATTTATTTAAGCTGTTTTATAGTATTAGACTATAAAATAGCTATATTCTAAATAAGAAAAAAAATCTATTAAATAAAGTAATTTTATAATTTTTTAATATTTTAGTAGTTTTTTAAAGATTTTTTATTAATATATTAATATTATTTTTATTAATAAATAAAGTCCAGATAGCTAACTGCAGCTAGAACTTTTTAGTTTTTAATATAATATTTTTAAAATACTTTTTTAAAAGTATATTATAAATTATAAATTTATTTTATTTTTTATTATAAATTAAAATAAAAAAAATAAAAATTTCTTTAAATTTAATTTTTTTTTATATTTAAAAGATAAAATAGAACTGGTATAGTATTATTATATTTTTATTAAAGATTTAATATTTTTATATTTATTTTATAATATTTAAATCTATTTTTCTAATTATTTTAACTATTTTAGTTACTAAATTATAGCTTATATTTTTTAGAGGTCTATCTAAATTAGATAATTTAATTTAAAATTAAATAAAATATTTTAAAATAATTTTAATAATAGTTTAATAAAAGATATATTGCTTTTTTTAGATAACTAAAAAAAAATAGAAATTATTAGAAAATACTTAATATAGTAGATATACTAATTAAATAAAATAAGTAAAATAGCTAAAAATAGTTTTTTATTAATTTTAAAACTAATTTTTAAAAAATCTTCTTCTTTAAAGGATTCTAAGATAATATATTATATATAAAAAAAATAAGTAATATAATAATATAAATATCCGGATTAGAAGTCTAATAAATTAGTATTAACTTTAGAACAGTCTGCTATAATAGTAAGTATAGACTGCTGTAGCAGAAGGTATTGTATAACAATATCTGCTAAAATTTAGCTGTAGATATTAATATAGATAAAATAAAAAATACTTTAATAAATAAGGTATTTAATAGACCAACTTTAGAATTAATATTAGTAGAATTAGTTAAAAATACTATACTAAAAAAAATCTATAAAAGCAGATTTATATATCCGGGTTAACTATAATAAAAAATATTAAATCTAGATAATTTTAGATATAAAAAATTGATATCTGTCAGGATAGTCGCCAAGGGCGAGAATTTATGGATTATAAATAATTACTTAATTCCTTGCTATATATATAATATAATATATAAATCTTGCCGGAGGTGGGAAGATACTAGGCGGGATCTAGTAGCAGAATCTAGGATTTGCAGATAATAATCCCTCCGGTCTATAAATAAAGTATATATATAAAATAATAAATAGAAAAGTAAAAAATAAAACAGCCTAAGGCGGTAATATATATATAAGATATTTAAAACTATTAATAACAGTAAAATAAAAGAATTTATTGAAATTAGCTGTATATATTTAGAAAACTTTAGAAAAAATAGATATAAATAAAAAAAAATCTTAAATATATATAAAAAATAATTAAAAGTTAATATAAAGATAATAAATTCAATTATATATAAAAAAACTCTTAACGCGGAGAAATATAGAAAAAGATTTTATTATATAAAAAATACTTTAGATCTTCTAGTTAAGTAGTTTAATAAGATATATACTTATATTGCTAAAAAGAGGCTATTTAGCAAGTAGTTTATTAATATAACTAGAAATATTTTTTATATTAAATACTAATTTTTAAAATTAGTTAAAAATCTATATTCCCAGTTTAAAAATATTTAATTAATAATTTTAGAATTATTTAAAATCTAAAAAACTACTTATTTAAATATAGCTATTAAAAGTTTTTATATAGTATTTTAAATATAGTTTATTTTATTTTTATTAATTTTATTTAATATTAGATCTTTAGCTGTAGCGGGCTTTTTTAAAGATTAATAAAATAGTTTTAAAAATTTAAAAGTTTTTTAAAGTTATTTAAATTATTTTTATATTTTTCGGCTTTTAGATAAAATATCTATTTTTTATTTATATATATAATACTATATAGTTTAAAATATTAGTATTATTAAAATAAATAATAGTTTTATAATTTAGATTAAAATATAGTTTAGGCTTAGGCGAGTCGGATTTTTTATTAAAATTAGAATAGGGCTTAGAAAAATTATTATTTTTTATTATAATATTTTTTACTATTTTTTTAATTTAGATTTTTTTAGTTTTTATAGCTGTAAGCTATTTAGCTTTTTTTTTATATACTTTTTAATCTTAGTTTTTTTTTTTTTTTAATTTATTTTATTTTATTATTTTTATCTATTTTTTTAGTTAGATTTTTTAGATTTTAATTAAGTTTTTTAACTTTTATTTACTAATAGTAGAGACTAGAATATATATATTATTTATTTAATTTTTTTATATTTTTAGAGTTTTTATAGTTATATAATCTTTTTATAATAAATAAAACTATAGTTTATAGTAAAAAATTATAATTTTTATAGCTAAAAATAATTATATTAAATTTATTTTTTTTAATTAAAATAAAAATATTTATATAAATTAGTAATATTTTTTTCTAATCTAAATATTTAAAATATTAATTATATATAGTTTAATTAAAAAATTTTAGAGTCTTTTTAATATTATTATAATATTATACTATTATTTTAAAAACTTTTTTTCTAATTTTATTTTTTATATAAAAATCCGGAATATTTATATAGATTTATTTAGCAGTTTAATAAATACTAAATTTATTAATAATTTTATAAAGTTTATTATCAACTTAATTTATTATATAGATATATTTAATAAATTTATTATAGTATATTATATTAACTATATAATATTTTATATTTATATATTAGCTTATTTTAAAGCAGAATAATATTAGTATATAAAAAATAGATACTTTAGATAATATTAGCTAGAAATTTAAAAAATTACTAGACTTTAAAATATAATTAAGCTAATATATTAGTAAGCCTGCGGCTTTATTAAACTTTTTTTTTATTTTTCAAAGAAATTTCTAGTAGTAGAAAATTCTTTATTTTATTTTTAAACTTTTTAATTTATTTTATATTTTTATTATTTTTATTAATATTTTTTTTTACTATTATAGATATATAAGATGCAGTAATAGATATAAATAAATTAGAATTAATAATAATTATTAAAAATAAAAAAATATATCTAGATAAAAAAGTAAATTACTATTTAAAAATATATTAATTTAATATAAAATAAAGTAAAAATAATCGACTCGGGCTAAAAATTAAGTTATAAATAAAAAAAATAAAATAATAAATAAAAAAAAATTAGATTTAAAATCTAAATCTATTTCTAAATAAAATTTTAGTAATCTAAGCTTTTAAAATTAATTATTTATTTTTTTTATAATTAATCTAAATATTTCTATTTTTACTTTAACTATTTATTTAAATTTTTTTTTAATAAAATAAGATTCTATTTTATAGTATTATTATATATATAATTTTTATTACAGTTTATAAAGATAACTAAAAAAATTTTAAATAAAAAAATTATTAAAATAAATAAAATATTAAAATAAGAAAAGTAGTAAAATAAAAAAAATAGTAAAATAAGATATAAAATAAATATAATACTTTATTAATAAAATAAATATAAGTTTTTACTAGTAATATAGGCAACCGTAATTTTAAAAAATATATAATATATATATTAATTTAGTTTAGTTTAATTCTTATTTTTAAAAATAGTATTAATTATATTTTTCTATTAGTTTAAGTATATTTTATAAATTATTTTTTTTATATTAAATATTATATTTATTACTATATTCCAACTACTTTATTAAATATTTATATATTCTATTTTTTATTTATTAATTTAAAAATAATTTTATTTTATATAAATTATTAATAACAGGCTCCGGTTTAGAAAGTATACAGTTAAAAAGATTTTTTTAAAAAATATTAAATTTACTAAGTTATTTTAGATATAGTTTAAAATAAGTAATATTAATTATTAAATAAATATATAATTTAAATAATAATTTAAAAAAATATATTAATATTAATTTTTTTTTAGTACTTTAAACAGATCTATAAATATATTATTAAGCTTTTTTTTAAAATTATTATAATTTTATAATTTTAGTATAAATATAATTTAATAAAATTATTTTTTTAAAAGATAATATTCTTATAGTAGATATTATAATAGTACTTTATATTTATTTTAATAATTTATAAGATTTTAAATACTATTATTTATATAAAAAGTTTTTATAAATAATTTATTTATAATAATATATTTAGATTTAATATTATAAATAGTTTTATACTATATATAAATATATATAAAAAATATTAGATAAAGATATTTTTATAAAAATTTAGTATTATTTATATCTATAAAAATAGTTTTAGCTAGTTAGCTATATCTATTAATAATATAACTATATATTAAAAAATATTTTAACTATTTAATTAATTTTTTTATTTTAGCTGTCGGCTTAGGCGTAGTTTACTATAATAAAATATTATTTTATATTAAATAAAATAAATAGTATAGTTTAAAAATTAAATAAAAATTTAAAGTTTTTATTACTAATAAAAATTCTAAAAATATTTTAATTATTAAAGATAAGTTTTTCTAGTAATAAATCTATTTATTTTATAATATTCTAATTATAATAATCTATAACTATAGTAATTTTTTTAGTATATTTATATATTATTATAAATACTATATTAGATTTATTATTATCTTTTTTTAGTAAAATTATAATAATATTAATTATTAAAATATAAAAAAGAATTAGTAGTAATAATATTAGCTAAAGTCGCCTATAAAAATAGTATTAAAAAATCTTTTTTTTATTATATTTATTATAATAGATAGAATATAACTTTATCTAGTATTTATAGTATAGAAATATTAAATTATAAAAATTTTTAATAATATAATTTTTATCGGAATAGCCTAGTATATTATATATATTTTTAAGAATTTTTTTAATATTACTAATAATATTTATAAAAAATTTTATAAATTAAAAAATAATTTATTTTTTATATAGAAAAACAGATCTATAGAAGCCTATATTTTATTATTTTTTTAATTTAATTAATAATTTTTAACTATTTTTTATTATTAGAATAAATATCTCGGATTTTTTATTTAAAATTATTAGTAAAATATATTAATAAGATTATTAGTTTATTTTATAATATATATAATATATCTAAATAAAAATTATTATTATCGGCGGTATCTATAGTAAAAGATAGTAAATAAAATAAGATATTAAAAATAATATAAAGTTTTTTTAGTTTATATACTATTAGAAGATAAAATAATTATAAATATTATACTATTTAAATAAGATAAAGATTTAGCTGTATTATTAAAATAAATATTAGAAATATTTATTTAAATAAAGTTTTTATTATTTAATAATTAATATAAATAATTATTTATTTTACTATTTATATAAAATATCTATATTTTTTAATTATTTAAAATAATCCGGATATTTTAAATTTTATTAATTAATAATTCTTCTCGGCGCAGCTTAATTTATAATTAAAAAAAAATTAGCTAGATTATATCTATAATAAAAACTTCTATTAATATTTATTTAATTTTATATTTTAGATTTAAAAAATTATTTGATACTATATAAAATAGTATAATATCTATATTTTTCTATTTTAAAATATTAATATTAATATAAAGTATTTTATTTTTATTAAAGTAGACTAAAGCCGGTTTTTAGTCTAGAATATTTTTAATTATTTAAAAAAACTATATTTTAATATTTATTAATTTAGTTAATAATAATCTTATAGCTTAATTTTATCTTATAGTCTTTTCTAATTTTTTTAATATTAATTTTATTAAAAGTATTTTTTTTATTATAAAAAATAAATTATTTTAGTATAAAATAATATATAATTTTTTAACTAGTTTATTAAACTAATAAAATAATTTAATTCTATTATTATTTTAAAAAATTCTAGTTTTATAATTGCGGCGACTTTTAAATCGGTTATTATTATATTAAAAATATTTATATTTTAGCTAAAAATTTTAATAAAAAAAAATAAGAAATAATTTATCTACTAATAATATAATTCTTATTTTTTTATATTTATTAAAAAATTATTTTAAGTAATTAAAATAATTTTAAAATATTTTAGAAAAAAAAATAAAATTATCTATATAAATATAGAGAAATTTTTATATTTAATAAAAAAGATTTTTAATTTACTATTAGATATATAAAATAAAATTAAAATAGTTTATAAAATAAATCTTAAGAAATTTTTAACTGTAGTAAAAAATAATATTTATAAATTTTTAATTATTAAAATATATTAATTATTAATAAAATATTTTAATTATATTAAAAATTAATAGATATATTATATTAATTAATATAATAATTATATTTATCTATATAAATACTAGATATATATTTAAAATAGTAAATATATTTAGTATCTAAATATTAATAATTAGCCGAAATTTAAATAACTTTTAGCTAATATTATTAACTACTACTTTATTAATAATAAAAAGTAGAGTATTTAAAGATATAAAATTCTTAGATCTTTTTATATAATTAATTTTAAATAATTTATTTAAAATATTATTAACAGCTTTTTAATATACTAAGCCGAGTTTATAGATTTTAATAGTTTTATTTAATTTATTTTTTTAACTATTATAAAAAAAAATACAGAGCTAATAGTCTATAAAGATTTTAATAATATTTTTATTAGTTTATATTTTTAGATATTTATTAATAAAAGCTTTAAATATTTTTTATTATTTATTAATATTATATATAATAATTTTATATTTTAATTTTTTAGTTATAGATAAATTTACACCGAAATTAAACTTATTAGTATTAAAATTTAATTTTTTTTATATTATAGGCGAAACTAATATAGATAATTTAAATATTTTATATAATTTAAAAATTATATAATATACTATAGTTATATTAAATTTAAAAATATAATCTAGTTATATATAATAATTAATAGTAATAGACTAAAAAAAAATTAGTAGTTATTATATTTTTAAAATTTATATTAATAATATAAGTAAAAAAAATAGTATTAGTATACTATTTAGATTTAAAAATATAATTTTTATTAATAATAAAAATTAAAAATTATACTAGTAATACTATTTTACTATATATAGAAATAGTAATTTTTTTTATAAAAATTAGTTAACTTTAGCAATAATTAGACTTAGAAATAATTATTAAAAAAAATAGTATTTTAGTAGTAAATTATTTTAATAAAATAATTCTTAAAATTAATTTTAAATTTATATAATTTAAGAATATTATAACTAATAAAAATATATATCTTAAGATTCTAGATTAAATATATATTTATATCTCTACTATTATATATGAAAATATGGCAATTAATTAAAAAGTCGATTTCTTTATTAATTCTTATTATATTTTTCTAAAAATAGGCTTATCTAATATAGAAAAATATAATCTTTTTAACTATATAATTTTTATAGCCCTACTTGCCTAAATAGAAAATCTATTAAAATAAAATACTAGAATTATATATTTTACTTTTATAGACTGTTGCCCGCGAACCCTGGGTTCTGCCACCAGGGACCGCCTGGCACCTTCCCGCCTCCGTCGAGAACTTGATATATTGTATATAGTAATAGAAAAGAAATTAAGTATTTATAATCTATTCTATTTTTCGCTACTGGTAATTATTCTAAACAGATATTATTAATAGTATATTCTACTACTAATTCTTAGTTTATCCGAGAGTCTAATAATTAATTAAAAAAATTAATAGTACTATATTTTTTAAACTAGTTAATCTGTTTAAGCTAGATATATCGGTAGGACGCCTACGGCGCCGCCAGCTATTTACTTTTTTTTAATTACTCCGATTTTCTTTTTATTAATCTTTTATTTATCGGAAATTATATTATTTTTTTATTATCTCTTACTTATCGACTTTCACCTATTTAATATTATTAATATTTCTTATCGCCGTTTCTATTGCAATTCCTAGGCCCGATTAATTAGTATAGTATCGGTATTTTAGTATATAAATTATAGGATTATATTAATTCTTAATTTTTATCCTAAGTAAGACTTCTACTCTATATAATAATATATTATATATAATTAATATATACAGTTCCGCATATCGATATTAATATACTCAAAAAATATTATTACTACTGTTTATTATATATAATAATTTATTAATATAGGCTATAAAAACGCGACTAATATTCCTTAGAATATATTAAATATAGTAATATTAATAATAATATAATTACTAGTTAAAATAATATAGAGAATTAAAATATACTATAATCTAAAAAAAGAATATAAAGATAAATATAATTATTTTATTAAATAGAATAATAAATAATTATTTAAAGCGGCAATTCGGAAGTTTAAAAATATTATTTTATTTTTACTACTACTAGTTTTTTTAATTTTTATATTAATATTTTTACTAATATTATTTATAAATACCGAAATAAATATAATTCTTTAAATAAATATTTTTCTTTTTCTAATATTAATAATATTAAATATAATACTATTACTGTTAGCGGCGATACTATTTTAGTTAATCCCGGGTTTATTTATTAATAATACTCTAGTTCTATTATTAGCTAAACTATATCTTTCTAATAAAATTAAGAAAATTAACTTTTTAATACTGTTATTTTAAGACGCCTTTAATAAACTATTTTTAAACTTTATTTAGCTAGTTTTTATTACTGTAGTTAAGACTATATTAATAGAACTAGAACTGCCGAAATAAAAGATAAAAACTTTCTCTATATTAAATATATTATTTAAATCAACTTTTTCTATATTATTTAAAAAGTTATTTATATTAAATAAAAAAATATAAACTCGGCAGATAATCTATTATAATTAATCTATCCAGATAATACATTTATATAAAAAAGTATCTATTTAAACTAAATAAAGTTAAATAGCTTTATATATTAATAACGCTAGTATATAAATAATAGATATAGCAGAGCCTATAAATAAAGCCTAGAGGACTTAGTTTTAAAAAATAATAATATAGATAATAATAATAATACTAGAAGTATATAATAAATATTAATAATAATATTATTAGTAAAAAAATATATTGCTATCTTCTTCCCCTCTACCCCTATTATTTTTTATTTATAATAAAAATAATAATAAATATTTTTATCGCCTGTAAAATAGATTTTAAATTACTAATAATATTTACTGGCGTACTTCCGATATTAGCTATTTTTATTTAAATATACTAATATTATAAAAATATAAAGATTCTATAGAGTATAATAGAAAAATCTATTACTATACTATTTAAATATTTTATTAATATCTTTATATAGTATTTTTTACTAAAAATATTATTATTATAAATTAGAATATAGATATATTTTTTTATAGTAATACTAGTATATAGTAGATTTAATAGATTAATAAAATCCGCTAGATTAGACTTATTAACTCTAGAAATATCGACTATTAGATTACTATTATTAAAATATATTAAAAAATTTCTAATAGTAAACTCTAAAAGTAATTTAATAATTATAAGTATATTATCTATAATATTTACTATAATTAATTTTTAACTATTTATATTTTTAAAATAAATAGTTTTATATAAATATATAGTATTTTAAATAAATAAAATATTATTATTAGAATATAGCGCTATATTAATCCTAAGCTCTATAAATATATTAAAAAATCTAGAAAAGAAATAATATTTAAAAAATTTAGTAATAAAATAAATTTATATTTTACTATTTAAAAAAATAAATATAATCTAAGTATAAAATCCTAAAATTATATCTATAATAACGCTTATAACTATTAAAATTATAATTAATATAATTAAAATTTAAATAACTAGAATAATTTTTAATACTACTGTAAACCGTATAGAATAGACTTCTATAGATTATTTAATAGTTATTATAATAATTATTAAAATAATAAATATAAAAATAAATATAATAACTAAAATAGCCGAGATAAGGATTATAAAAATAATTATAAAGATTACTATAACTAGAGTTATAATTAAAAATATAAATATAATTATTATTATAATTATAACTACTATAATAACTATTATAATAACTGCTGTAATAACCGCTACTAAAAAAAATTCTAGAAGATATACTATAATAAGATTAATAGTAATAGTAGTAATAATAATAAGTCTATTCGGAGTAGATATTTCTACTGTAGTTAAATTAATCGTATATATAAAAGATTCTAAAATATATAGGGCTATAATAATAATAATAGTAAAAACAGCGCCTATTATTCTAATACTAACTATAATAAAAAGAAAGTCTTAGATTATTATAAGTATTAAGATATATTATATCTATAATATTCGGATTATTTTATATTTTTTACTTTAAATAATATACTATATATATATATTATAAATTATAATCTATATATATTTTATATATCTATAGATACTGCAATTTCTATAATTAATATAGATAAGTTCTTTATTATATCTAAACTTAGATAATTATTTAAAAATTAGTAATATATAATTATTAAAATCTATATTAATAATAAATTAGATATAGTATATCTAGATTCCGGATATATTATATTAATTATAGATAAAGACTGGCTTACAGCTAATTTTTTAAATATTTTAATAGCTATAATAAACTAGTTTATATATATATATATAAAATTAAGTAAAAATTTAATAGTATATACTATATTCTACTGCCTATTTTAATTTCTACTAAAATTAATAATTAAATAGTTTTAATCTATATATATATAAATATATATTTAATCTAGAATCTAAAAGTATATATTTTTATAGATTATAATATTCTTAGATTATATAAATTTAAAATTAATTTTAAAAATTATTTTATTAATATTGCTTACTGCTAAAATACTATTTTTTTTTTAATTATTATTTTTAAGTCCGATTATTACTAAAGCCGACTAATCTTTATAAAAAAAAGAATTATTATTTTTATATATAGTAAAATAGTATTATTAGTATAACTATTAATTCTTATTGCCGATAAAGACTATATTTTTAAATCTAAATAGTATACTAATATTATTTTCTTTATATATATTATTAATATAAACTTTAAAAATATAATAGCTACTAATCTTTTTCTATAGCCGATTACTATTAATTATTATATATAACTAGATTAAATCTCTAAGTTTAATATAATTATAATATATTATATTTTATTTAACTTAGACTAATATAAAATACTGTAATTGCTTATATTAGTATTATTAAAAATATAAAATTAATTAAAATTTAAAGTTAATTTATTTATAATAAAAAAATTAAAGTATAAAATTACTATTTATAGTATAGATAAGTAATAAAAAGTACTTAAAGCTTTTGTTAACAAATTTTCGGAGATCTAAAGTAATAAGAATATTATTAAAATTTTTATAGACTAATAGCTTTATATTTTTTTATATAAAAAATAAAAAAATAAACTAAATAAAACTATTAAAATCTATAAATTAAGCTTTATATATTAAATAACAGTAGATAATATTTTTAATAAACTGCTTAAAATAGACTGTATAGAAAAATTAAAAAATTTTATATTTTTTAGTACTTTTATTTTTATTATTAGTAAAATAATAGTTAATAATATTAGCTATAAGTTATTAAAACTGCGGCCAGTTATTAATATTTATATATTAAATATATTTACTATTTTTAATATATATTTAGTACCGATATAGATAGATATAATTACTATATTAATTAGTATAATATTTTTTTTAGTTTTAGATATAATTAAAATATTCTATTAATAGCCGGTATATTCTAATAATTAGAAATTTATAGATATTATCTTCTACTATAGCTAAAAATTTTTTAAAATTTATTTTATAGACTATTTTAATTCTATTTTATATATCTAATAGTAAATTAAAAATTTTTTTTATTAAATATAAAAGTTTCTCCGTATTTATATAGATAATTATTTTTTTTTTCTAGAATATTTTAGAATTATTTTAACTATTTAGAATAATTTTTTAATAAATATAAAAAAATACGGATTATACTATCCGCAGATAAATTCTTTTTTAGTTTTTTTTTTATTAAAATTTTTAATTAAAATATAAATATTTTTAATATAATAATAACTAATTTAAAAATTGCTGTAATTATAAAACTGGAATTTTCTAAAATATTAATAAAACTAAATTATTTTATTAGTTTAATAAATTAGTTAAAAGATTATATTCTATTTTATACTAAAGTAATTTATCCTTTGCAGCAAAGAAAAATACTTTTAATAAAATTAATATTAAAAAAATTAGAAAAGATAGTAAAAAGAAATTGCGTAATAAAGTTATTTTTAATAAAATTAACTAATATAAAAATCTAGTTTTTTTAAATAATTAAGAATATTCTGCGCTAGAAACCAGTTCTATTATATTTTAATAAATTTTATATATTTTATATTAATATTAATACTTCTAAGCAGTAAGATATAGAGATTATATTATTTTATATAGTATTTAATAATTTTTTAAGCTTAAAATATAATATTAAATAAATATTAATAAAAATCTTTATTATAGATATAATCCAGCTAATTTTTTTTTAGTTGCAAATTAAGTAGCGCCGAGAAAAATTACTAATTAATTAAACTAGAAATATCCGGATTATTTTAAATAATTAAAAAATATAGATATCTAATATAAATAGTAAAGCAGATAGTAATTTATTTTAATTATTAAATAATTAAGACTCTGCTTAAATAAATATTTTTAATATTTATTTTAATAATATAGCTAAATTTTTATTTTATCCGAATAGTATAATATCTGCAACTATTCCGTCTTCTAGTAGTATATAAATTAAAAAAATTTTATATTATTTTTAATATTTTATTCCGCCTACTGTTTTTTATTATAGATACTGCTAATAATAATAATTTCTATTTTAATATATTATAGAATAAACTAGTAATATTATTAGTATATTTTACTAATAACTTTAAATAAAGGGTTCGAGAAGCTTATCCTAAAAATAAAAAATAGTTAAAAATTATAAACTAAATTAAAAAGAATAATAAAGTATAGGCTTTAATTAATTTATTTTTTTATATAGAAAATAGACTATTTTTTAACTTTTAAAATTTACTATATATATTTTTATTTATACTTAAAAAGACTTTTAAAAATACTTATAATACTTTTAAATATTTTAGTAAAAACTATATTATTAAGAATTTTTATAATTTAATATTTCTATACTATAAATATTAGATAAAGTAATATATCGTCTACTGTAGTAAATATAATAAAAAAAAGATTTTTTAATACTACTTTTATAGGCGATTTTAACTAATATTATTATTACTAATTTTTTTTATATTTTAATAATTAATATTATTATAGTCTTACCGGAAAAAGATAATAATAAGCCTAATATAGTACTTATAGTAATATATAAATATACTAAAAGAATTACTATAGTTATAGACCGCTATAATTAGAATACTATATAATAAATAGAACTTTTACTAAAGAAGCTTATTTTTAATAATTAAAATATTTTTAAAGTTTTTATTAGTAATAGAAATTTTAAATTTTTATCTAATCTCTAAATAGTTCTATTTATTTTATTAAATATTAAGTAGTATTTTACTATTATTAGCTATATATAGGCGGATAGCCAAAGTAAAAAAATTAATTAGATAATTAAGATATTTTTTTAATATTTAATTATATTATTAATAGATATAGCTAATTAGCTAAAACTGTTTCTATAGATATAAATAACTTTAAATTTATATAAAAATATTTTAATCTAATATTTTTTTTATATACTTATATATAGTATAGAATTATTAATAATTCTAAATCTTAGGATATTTCTATAAATAGATATAGATTATTTTTAAAAAATTTTTATATAAATAATAGTTTTTAAAATATTATAAATTATTTAGATAAATATAAAGCGCCGCTATAACGCCCGGTATAAGAATATTATCTTTTAAAAAAATAACTTTATTAAGTTATATCTATACTAAGATTATAAAACTATAATAATTTGAAAAAAAAAATTTAATAATATATTTACCGGATCTTTTAAAATACTAAAAAAAAAATTAATATTAGTATATTTTTTTAAATTACTATCCGGATTATATATTTATTTAGTAATTAGTATTATTTATTTTAAATTATATTTAAAATAGTCTAGTAAATTTAATATTCTTTAGAAGAATTTTTTTAATTATATACTTTTTAAACTAGAATCTATTACTGGTAATTTATATAAAATAAAATTATTTTTAAATTAATAAATAAAAAATAAAATATATAAATATTTAGTAAAGTAGTTAAAATATAGTAATAAATATAATATCTAGTATAAAAAAAGTAATTTATAAGATATACTTAAACTAATAGAAAAATATAATTAGTACTATTTTTAAAAATAAGAATTAAACTAGACTAGGCTAATATATATATTATATATTTCTTAAGATTATAGTTATCTATATTACTAGTAAAAGCTTATATTTATTTTACTAATAAAGTATTATATTTATTTTATATCTTATTTTACTATTTTTCTTATTTTAATACTTTACTTATCTTATACTATATCTGGAAATTTTTTAATTATTTTTATAAACTGTAATAGAAATTATATATATAGTAATACTGCTAAGCAGAATCTTATTTTACTAAAAAAAAAATTTAAATAAATAGTTAAAATAAAAGCAGAAGTATTTAGATTAATTATAAAAAAGATAAATAATTAACTTTAAAAGCTTAGATTACCGGAACTTTGTTTAGAAATATATTTAGATTTTAGATCTGATTTTTTTTCTATCTACTATTTTATTTTTTCTATTTATAACTTAATTTTTAGTCTAAGTTAATTATTCTTATTTTATTCTAATCTTTTTAAATAGTCGACTTATTATTCTGATCTTTTTAAATATTCGCCTTATTATTCTAATCCTTTTAAATATTCGCCTAAAATTAATATAGTAGAAAAAAAAAACTAGAAAAAAGAGAAAAGTTAATAATAATAATAATAATATAGTAATAGATTCTAATCCTAACGATCCTATATCTAATATTACTGCGGAAATAATTAACTTTAACTTTAAATAAATTTTAATTATTTATTTTTTAAAAAAGTATATAATATTATTATTTTTATTATCTAAAAACTAGTTTTTTTCTCTGGAACTATTAAAATTTATTAAATTTAAGCTACTAAAATTTATAATCGGATAGATATAAAAAATAAAATATATCTTTTAATATAGTTTTATTTATAATAGTTTAATTATCTATATTTATATTATTAGTTAAGTTAAATCCGGTTTACTGCGGCGAGTAAATTAGTCCGGTATTAATATTACTTTTAAAAAAAAAATAAATTATATTATTTTTTTAGAATTTTTAAATAACTATATAGTTAAAAAATATATATTAGATAAGATAGAAGCCTAGAGTAAAATACTTAATAAAAAAATTAAGAATTTTAAAAAGAATATATATATATAGTAAGCTGCTATTATAAAATAGAAGATATATATTTTTTTTTTTATTTTTAAAATTATTAAAAATAAAATTTAAAATTTAATTAATATAGTTAATATAAATAAATAGTATTTTAGTCTAGTTTTAGACGGTAAAGCAAATTTATATAACTAAATAAACTATAATTTTAATAAAATTAAAGGTCGGAATTATATAATTTTTATAATATATATATTCCCCGTCCGAGTATAGAAAGTAAAGAAATATATTATAAAATTTACTAAAAAGATAATAAAAAATAAAAAAAAGTAAAAAAAGAAAGACTCCGACTCTAATTTAGACGAGTTAGTTTATCTATTTTTTAATAATAAAAAAGTTAATAGTATAACTATAATATTTGCTAATACTAATTTAGATCTACTAATATTATATAACTAGATCTAAAATAGATATTTACTATAAAAATTGTTAAATCTATTTATAATAAAATAGTTATATAAAATTATCTATAGCCTTTTAAAAGTCCCCGAAGATAAAAATAATATTTTAAATATAAATAAAAAACTTTTATAAAATAAATATAAATTTAAAAAAATTTTTATATTAGTACTAATCTATATCTAAAATTTTTCTATAGACGCCCTTAAAATATACTATAAAAAAAACTATATATTATTAATAATACTAAATAAGAGAGTAAAGGCATTTTTTAATACTATAAAAAATTAGTTTTTTATTTAAAAAAACTGCTTTTTTATTAATAAATCTATTAATAAATAGCTATTATCAAGCAACCTCCTTTTAAGACTTATAAAAATTAAATATTCTAAATATTATAGTAGTTGCTAATTTATATTTTTATTTTTTTTTATATTTTTTTAAGTATATATCGTCGCAGTCGCTAATTTATAAAATCTGAGTTCTTATTCTTTTTATATCGACTTTCAACTTTCTTCCGTATATATCTAATAATTATATTTTAATATCTTCTTTTCTTTAAATATATATAGCTGATTTTAATAAATTTTTTTACTTATAGTCCCGAATATCTTGTATATACGCCGCCGCCTTAGGCTGTTTTTCTCTTTTTCGCCGCTTATCTTTGCTTTATATATGCGCCTTACTTATAAATCGGGGAGATTATTATCCGCAAATCCTAGATTCTACTACTAAAAACCATTTAGTATCTTTCTGTCTCCGTCGAGAACTTGATATATTATATATAGTAATAGAAAAGAAATCAAGTATTTATGATCCATCCCATTTCTCGCCACTGGCGATTATCCTGAACAGATATTATAGACTAAGTTTTTAATATTTTTTAAAAATTTAAAATTTTATAAATAGATTAGATTTTTTACTATAAATTAGTACTATTTTTAGCCTAGAATATTTATTTTCCAATTTTTAATAATTTTTTAAAGACAGATTTCTATATTTTTCTATATAAATTATTTGCTCTATTTTTATTCGGCTAATTTTACTTTATATAATTATTTCTATTCTAATAAAAATCTTTTTTTTATTTTTTTTTACAGCTTATAATATTTTTTATAGTTTTATTTATTAGTTTTATATATCTGCTTTTATAGTTTTTAAAATATTAAAATAATTATTATAATCTATTTTATTTAATTAGCTAAATTCTTTTTAAATTAGTTTTCTTTATAATTAATACCGCCGTTAGTATCTATTAAATAATTTTTTATATATTATACTAGATTATTTTTTAGATTAATATATATTTAAATTTTATTTTAACTACTATATATTCTATTTTTTTATTTTATTTATAGTTTATTACTAATAGATTTTTTTATAGTATTATAATTTTTTTAATAGTAGGCTTTTAAATAGTCTATTAAACTACTATTATTTTACTGCTTTAGTAGACTATAAAAAATATCTACTTTTTATCTAATTTTTAAATTTTTTTTAATTATTTAGATTTTTATTAATAATACGGCCCGGCAGCTTTTTTTTATTAAATTAGATAAGCTAATTTATTAGTATAAAAAATTTTTATACTGCCGAAAATAATTATATAGTCCGATATAGAATATACCGCGTATATATTATTTTTATTAATAACTAATTAAATTATATAATCTTAGCTGTATAGATATATTATATTTTTTTTATATAGTTTTATATTAAATAGATAAATATATCTATAGTTTATTTATAAATTTTTTTCTATTTATAAAATATTATATAAAAAATAATATAATTTTATCTGCAGTCTATATACTATTTTTTTTATAATCTTTATTTTTACTATAATTTTAATAGCTGCTAATTTATATTAAAAATTTATTATTATAATAGTATAGTAGTATTTATATTTATAAATTATTATATTAATAGATATATTATTAATAGAAATATTCTAATAAATATTATAAATAAATTAATTTATTTATATAGACTATTAAAATATAAAAATAATTATCTACTTTTTTTTATATAAATATAGTTTTATAATATAGAATTTAGTAATAATATCTATATTTAATATAATATAGATCTTTTATTTTATATATTAGATTAATTAGTTAAGATATTTGTCACGTCCAAGCGGAGCAGGAACGGCAGTAACCATACCGCTTAGTATACCGCCCTTACCTATACTGTATATAGCCCAGATAGCCTAATTAAATTTAGGAATATTAACTACTTTATAATTTACTAAATTAATTATTATAATAATAGTATATTCTTAATAGACCAGGAGTCTGCTTTCTAAAGCCGACTAAGTGTTTTATTTGAATTATTTTAATTTAATTTTTTTAAGCCTATTAATATATATTATATTATTATTTTTAAACTGTATTACTTTATTAAACTTCTATATTGATTTTACTGCTGTACTATAAACTGCTATCTTTTAATTACATTAATTTTTTACTATTTAAGCTTATTAATTTTTTATTATTTAAGCCTATTGTTTACCGATTTATTATTTTTATCTATATTTATTTTTATTTAGTTTAATCTTAATATTCTTTATAATATCCGGTATATTTTAAAAATCTATCTACTAAATATATAAATAGATATTATATTTAATTTTATTTTCTCTGCTATACTACTTTTACTAATTATAAATAATAAAATTTAATAGTTTTTTTTTAACTATACAGATTCTATTAATTTATACAGTCTAATTTTCTTTATTTTTACTATATATTATTAATATTATTATTATAACTATTACTACCTATATAAATTTATTATTATAATATTCATTAAAATATTATTTAAATTAAAAAAATTAATTATATAAAAATATTTTATAAAGTTTATTTATTATATTTATTATTTTTATTTTTATTTATTTATTTTTTTTATAAATAATTTTAATATTAATATATTTTATTAAGCTAAGTTTATCTCTAAATATACTATATAGCTATTTTTAAATATTTTAATACTATATTTTATTAACTAGAATCTATATAAACTAGAGATTTATAAAACTATTATTAAATTTTTTAAATTTTTTTTTCTTTTTTCTAATTTTCTATTTATATTAATTAGCTTAAAATATATAATAATAATACTAATTTAAAACTAAAATCTATAAAATCTTTAAAATATATTATTTTTAGATTTAGAATACTATCAGTATTATTTTTATTATTAAATATATCAGCTATCGATACTATTAATACTATATTATTTTTTATTAAATCTACTATTTTAAATAGCTTTATATTATTTTAATTTTTAAAGTTTTTAACTAATATTATTTTTATATTTATTATATAATATATATTATTATAAAAAAAACTTAATTTTATAATAAATAATAACAACTTTACTATAGGATTTTTAAAGTTAAAAAAAATAAATATTCTATTTAAAATATATTTAAATCTTTAAATTTTTAATCTAATCTAATTAAATCATTTAAAAATATAAAAGTAGTTTAAAATAGTATAAAAAATATTTAAAATACTATTTAAAAAATATAGATATAGTTTATTAATATTAATATTTATTTTAAAATAATAAAATAATATTAGAGTACTGTATATAATATTAATAATAAAAAAAATAAATATTAATATAAAAATAAAAACTGTCGCTATAAAAAAAAATAAATAATATTAAAAAAAAATTTAAATTATTATTATATAGAAGATTAATATTTTATATAAGAATATAATTATATTATTTAAAAAATAGATAATTATTTCATAAAAAAACTTTACTATAACTATTAAAAATAAAATCTTAATTTAAATAATTATAAATTAGATAATAGCGGATTATAATAGTTTATAAATAATTATAATTACTATAATAAATAAAATAATTATAGACTATTTTTTAATATTTTATATAATAATAACTACTAATAGAAAATAAATAAGATTAGTTATTTTTAATTTAATTATTTTAATTATATAATTATTACCGGCGCTACTAAATATTCTAATAAAAAATCTAGAATCTATTATAAAAATATTTACTTTTTTATTAAATATATTTATAATATAGTTAACTATAAAAAAAAATAATAGTTAAAATTAATATTTAAACTTATTTTATTAATACTATATTTTAATAATACTATATTAAAATTATTAAAAAAAAATAATCTATAAATATAATTTTAAAAATAGTTAATTTACTAAACTATATAAATACTTTAAACTAAACTATTTTAAAGTTTATTAAAAGTTTAATATACTATTATATAATTATAATAATATTTATAAAAAATAGTTAATTAATAAATTTATTTAAAAAATTTTAATTTAAATAAAAATAATCTATATTATAAATATCTTCGAATATTTTTTTATAATATAGAATTATTTTAATTTTAATTTATATAATAGTATTTTTTAATTTTATAAAAATACCGGTCTATTTCTTTTTCTATTTATTTAAAAAATAAATATTTTAATAGAAAAATAAAATTATTAAGTATAAAATAAAACAGAAAAAATATAAAAAAAAAAAAAACTAAAAATATTAAAAAAAATAAAAATAATTAATAGTTTTATTATTAGTCCGGTAGCTAAAATTTCTATTAAAATAAAAATTATTTTTAATATAAATAATATTAATTTTATAGTAGACTTATCGGCTAATTAATATATAATAACTAATAAATTTTTTTTTAAAATTAAATACTATTTATACTTTATAGTTAAAATTAACTACTATTTATTTTTAATAAATAATATTAATTTTTATAGTAATTATAATAATTTATATAAATATTTTATTAATTATAAATAATTTTTATTAAAAATATTTAAAGTTATTAGCTATAAAATTATTTTTATAAAGATTATATTTATATAATCGGCTATAATACTTATTAAATTTATAATATATAATATAATATAAATAATAGCGCTAATTAGATATATATTATATAGTATAATTTATATATTTATAATTATTATAACTATTTTATATTTAATTATTATAATAATATAGAGTTTAATATTAATTATAATATCTATAAAGTATAGAAATCTAAAACTAATATTAATAATAGTATATATTTTATTAAACTTAAGTAAAAAACTATTATATATTTTATTATATATAATAACTATTTTATTATTTTTATATTTAATAATAAATTATATATTTATTTTTTTTATTCCGCTACTATTATTATATCTATTATATTAAATAAAATAATTTTTAATATTAATATTATTATCTCGGAAGCGGTTTTTAATATAAATATTATTATTTTAGATATTATTATTTTTAATTATTTTATTATAAAATAAATATATAACCTTAGCTATATTAATATTTTTAAAAAGTTAAAACTAATTATAATAAAAATTAGCTTAAATATAACTAAACTATTAATTAAAATAATTATTAATTTTAATTACTATAGATCTCTAATTAATAAATAACTTATTTATAGTATTTTTAATATTAATATTTATATTTTTAAAAATTTTAATATTAAAAAAATCGGCTTCCGCTATAAATCTATATTATATATAATATTTTATATTAGTTTTTTTTCTTCTATTTCTATAGTTAATAAATTTTTATATACTAGAATTACTATTTATATCTAGATTTTATTAAAGTTTAATATTAGTTTACTTATTAATAATAAGATCTTATATATATAAAAAATAATATTTAATTTTAAAATTAATATTAGTATTATTAAAGTTTATAATAATTTTATATTTACTATTAAATTTATTAATATTTTATAATACTTTATTTTATAATTTATATATACTAATCGGCAGATTAACATATCTACTTATTTAAAAATATATATATTTATTAAATTAATCTTATTATTTAAAAATAATTTTTTTTTTAATTCGACTACTTTATAAGTTAATAATATTTAATTTTTTATATATCTGATTAATAATAATATTTTTTTTATTAAAGTCTATAATTTTTATAGTAAAATATAATATATTAATTACTATATTTATATAAAAATTATTATAACTAATTTTTATATTTTTATATTTTTTTTAAATATTTATCTAAACTTTACAGCTATATTTAATACTAAATTTAATATATTTAAATAATATAGTTTTAGTAATATTAAATTATCTAAAATTAATAATTAGTATTAATAATAAATAAATTATAATTTTACTAATATATATATTATAGTAAATAATAATATTTATATTATAGCAGCTAATAATAGTTTTAATAAAATTAATAATAATATATTTAGTATAAATAATAGTATAACTCTATATAATAATATAATTTAGTATAGTTTTTAATACTATTAACTATAGAATATTATTTTAAAATATAATATTTAGATAAATACTAATAGCTTTAATATTAATATAATAAGAATTTTTAAATCTTAATAAATAAAATTATTTATAAAAAAAATAGAAGCGCTAAGCTTTTAAAACTTATATTTATTAAATAAATCTAAATAATTACTATATAATTAATAATATATTTAATAAATTATAAAAATAAAATAAATTAGAATATATAATATTATATATCTTATTAGTATATTTAGTTTTTATTATTTAATAAAATATTTATAATACTATTAAAAAAAAGTATAAATAAAAAAAATCTATTATTATTAATCTTTATAGTATAAATACTAAAATAATATTTAATAAATATTTTATTTTATATAAGAAAAATATTATTAATTTAGTATAAAAATATTTTTTTATTATAATAGTTAACGCTGCTAAGTTCTTTTACTAATAGAAAATTTATTATAATTATTAAAAAAGAATTATAATAATTACTTATAGAAAATAAAAAATATTTAATATTATAATTATAGATTTTATTAATAGTATATTTTATATTTAGTACTAAATAGATTTTAATTTTAAAAACTTTATATAATTCTACTGTATATATATTAATAATATTATTATTATATTTAATATTTTTAAAAAATATTTTTAGTATTTAGATCTTATCTTTAGCTGCTTAATAATACTAAATATTAAATTTAAATTTTTAAAAATATTTATAGTATTTTTTTCTACTAATTTTTTAAAGCTGCAGATTAATATTCTAAGTTTAATTATATTTAAAATAAAAATTAAAATTATTAAAATTTTTAAATTTTTTAAAATATTAATATAATTAAAGTATTATTTAGATTTTACCGGCTACTATTAATACTATATATAATAATATATTTAAATAGTAGATTTATTATAATATAAAAAAATAAAATTATTAAAAAAAAACTAATAAAAGGCCAGCAGTATAAGATATTTATAACTAAAATAATATTTAATCTAATTTTAAAAAAATAAAAAATATTTAATATTTTATAAAAAAAATTTACTAATTTATAAAGCCTTATCTATTTTAATTCTAATTTTTTTTATTAATTTTAATACTTTAAAAACTAGTTTTTTAATTATAGTTTATTATACTTTAGATTATATAATTTTAAATAAATCTACTTTACTATTAAAAATAAAGATTTAACTAATTTTATTTTTTTTATAATTATTATAGACAGTAGAGAAAAACTACTAAATAATTAAATTAAAAGTTTTTTATTTTAAATAAAGACTATATAAAATATAATATATAATTAAAAGTATTATTTAATTATTTATAATTTTTATAAACTACTCTACTACTATAAATCTTTTTATTTAAAATTTATTATATACTATAGTTAATATTAATAAGCTTAATTTATACTTTATTAAAGTCTTTTAATCTATATAGTATTTCCAGATATATATTTTTTATTAACTAGATATAATTAATATAATAGCTAATATTTTATTTCGACTTTCCTATAAAAATAGTATATTAAAATTATATAATATTAATTTTAATTATTATGATAATTTAAATATATTTTTCTATTTAATATATAAATATACTATATTTTTTTAATAAATTTAAAAACCGTATTTATATAAAATATTTTTTTAATTTTTATATAATATAAATTTTAACTATACTTTAAACTATAAATAATAGTCCGGATTTTACTATTTTTTTATATTAAAAATAATAGTTTTTTTTATATAATAAAGTCTACTATATATATATACTGCCCGATATTATTTATTTTAATATTATATAATTATAAAATTACTTTTAAAGAGCAGCCCTATATTAATAATAATAATATTTTTAATAATAATAATATTACGGAGAATAAAAAGAATATAGTTATTAACTATAATAATAAGATTATTAATAATCTTTAGCTATATATTCTAAAGTTTTTAATAAAAAATAATTTTTAAAATAGTTTATAATTAGTAGAATTATTAAAAATTTAAAAAATATTTAAATTTTTTCTAAGATTTTATTATCTATAAGAACCGCCGAATATTATATTTATATTTTATATATTATTTCTAATATCTATCTTATTAAATATTATAATACTAATTTTTCGGAGATCTTTAACTAATTATATTTTTATTAGTTTTTTTCTATTAAATTATAATAAAATTTATTACTAATTTATTTTTATTAATAAATATAACTAGCTATTTATTATAGTTAATAAATTTATAAAAAAAGTTTAATATATATTAAAATATATTATTTAAAATACTATATAGTAGAAATAGAAGATATTTATATATTTTTAATTATATAATTAGAATATACTATATATTATTATTTTTAATAAAGATTATTAATTTATATCTAATATAATAAAAGATTTTTATAAAAAATTAAATATTAATTAGTTTTTTATAACAGCTTATTATCTATAAACTAATAATTAATTAAAATATATTATTTAGATAATTAAAATTATATTTTATTATTCTACTACTAAAAATATTCTATAGATATATTAACTATTTTTAATTATAATATTTTTTAATTTTTTAATTTATATTATTATCGGCTATATTTTATATAAATTATTATTTAATATAGATTTATATTAACTATAGTATTTTTTTAAAACTATATAAATATTAAAATATTAAGATTTTTAAAATCTATAATTAGATACTAAAAAAATAATTAAATTTATTATAATATAAATAAAATATTATTATAATTAATACTATTAATTAAAGTTTTTTAAAAAAAATAATTAAATCTATTTATATCTTTATTAAAATTATAATCTATTATTCAATTTAGATATTTTTACTAAGTTAAGCTATTAATTCTCGGATTTTTATAAAATAATTTATTAAATTAAATATTCTATATATAAACTAAAACTATTAGTTATGTTTTATATTTATTTTATAATATTAATAGCGCAGTTTAAATCAGCTTTAAAAAATAATAGTATTTATTTTAAAAATATTAATATTAATAATACTATAAATAATTTTATAAATATATTTATAGATTTTTTTAAATATATTTATAAATAATTAACTACTGTTAATAAAAATATAAATAAATAGAAAATTAATATAATATTTATTTTATAATATATAAGATATAGTAGAGATTTATATTATATAGAATACTTAGTTTATTAATATAAATATTTATTAAATAAAAACTAATAGATCTATAATTATAATATATAAATAAAAGATCTTATTAGAAATTATAAATAAAAAAATATATTTAATATAAATAAATAATATATAATAGACTATAATCAGCAGCTTATAGTCTATTAATATATTATTATTATTTACTACTAGTTTTTAAATATTATTTTAAATTTATTTTATTTTATCTTTTCTAAAACTTATCTTCTATTTTACTTTATTTCTTTTAACTATAATATTCTATTTTATTTTATTTTTTTTAATTATAATATTCTATTTCTATTTTTATATAATATTTTTTTATAAAGTCTTTCTATATTATATATATTAATTTTTTATATTTTAATTTTTTTTACTTTTCTTTTATTAGTCTTTTTTATATTATTTAAATAAATCCTATTTCTATTATATATATTAATTTCTAAAAAAATAACTATTTAGAACTGTAATATTAGTAAAATTTTTAAATATTTAAAAAAAATAGCGGTTTTAACTATATAAAGATTATTATCTCTTTTATTAAACTTTTAATTAATAAATATTATATCTTTTTTAATAATTTTTATTAAATTAATCTATTTTTTATAATATCTAAATTTAATAAATCTATAATATCTATAATTCCGGTCGGTATAATAAAGTCTAATAATAATAAATTAAATAAAAATATTTTATATAACTATATATTTTAATCTGTTTATCTTTATACTAAATATAACTATTAAAATTAGTATATAATAATTAAAGCTAAAAAAATAACTATAAAAAATATTATTTAAAATAAAAAATTTAGTTATAAAAAAAATAAAAATATAAAGTTAATAAAGTATTTTATAATAATAACTATTTTTAAATAAAATTATAAAAAAATTTTAATAATTTTTTAATTATTTATTAAATAAATATTTAAATAAAGAAAAAGCTAGCGCTAATAAAAATATAATTTTTTTATTTTATTTTAATTAACTAATACAGCTAAATTTACTATAAAAATTAAACTTAACTAAATTATCTAAAATAATAATAATAAAAATAAATAAAAGTTTTTTAAAAACTATACTATAATTATTTTTAATAAAAATAAAATTAATAAATTTAATAATAAAAAATTAGGCTGTATTAATAATCTATTAATTAATTTTTATAAAATATTATATATTAGATAACTTTTAATAAAATATTAATTATATAGTATTAAATATTAAGTTGCCGCTAGATTTTAAATAATATATAAAATCTACTATTAGCTTTAGAGATTTTAAAAGATAAAAAAATATATATAAATATTAATAACTAAAATTATAAAACTTTATATTAAATTAATAAAAAAATTCTTTAGTCTATAGATAGAGTTATATTTATAATTAAAGCTATTTTAGCTAAATTTAAAGCTATATCTATTATTATTAATAATACTATAATTATATCTATTATTACTAATAATACTATAGTTATATTTATTATTGCCGATAATATTATAACTATTATTAAAACTATATCTACTATTAATATTAATAAATTAGTTATAGTATAAAATAAAATAAAACGCCTTAAGCTTAATTTTAAATAGATTAGTTAAAATAAATTAAAATTACTTTATAAAAGCTATATTTTAAAATAAAATCTAGAAAAATATATAGATTAGCTAAATAAGCTTATTATATTATATAATAAATAAAAAATTAACTATAGAAAACTATATAATATATTTAAAATTATTAAAATAAAATATAATAATCTATCTGCAGAGTATAATTATTTAGTTATTAAATATAATAATTTAACTACTAAATATAATATTTTAGTTATAAAATATAATAATCTAGCTTCTGTTTATAATACTTTAACTATTAAATATAATAATCCAGCTGCTGCCTATAATTATCTAGTTATTAATCTATTTATAAAATATAATATTTTTATTATTAAATATAATAAATATAATCTTATTATAGAATATAATTGTCTACTGCAGTAATAATTTTAACTATATAAAATAACTATATAAAAAAATTAACTATAGAATATATCTATCTACTACTAAAAAATAATAAATTTATAATTAAATATAATAATTTTACTATTAAATATAAAAATATTACTATAAAGCGCAATACTGTTACTTTTAATTAAAATTATTTAATAATTAAAATTATAGAAGCTATTAAATTAGCCACCCGCGGCCGGTATTTATTTATATTAAATAATTAATTAGTATACTATTAGCTAATTCTACTATAATGATATATATAATATATATATATTTTTAATTAGAAATATATATAATAGTCTACAGCCCCAGTCTTTAAGCCGCCGAGCAAAGCAAGAATATAAGGCTTGTTAGTTTTATTAGTTTATTTAGTTTATTAGTTTTATTAGTTTTATTAGTTTTATTAGTTTTATTAGTTTTATTAGTTTTATTAGTTTATTTAGTTTTATTAGTTTATTTAGTTTATTTAGTTTATTTAGTTT